>RDPX01000078.1:1624609-1642109 GCA_003991215.1 Morbakka virulenta | reverse complement strand
TTAGAGATTCCATATCGGTCACTTCAATGTTTTTGACACTGGATAGCTCTTCAAGAATTTCCGTTCTCATCAATAATAAGTCCTCCTGGTTGACATTATTCTCCGGTGGGACTATATCAGCAACCGCATTCTCCTGCTCTCTATTTCCATCTACCTCCACATCATCATTTCTATCAACTTTGATATCTCTCTTGATATCTTCATTACCTTTAACTCATTCCTCTTTTAACTCATTAATAGTAACTTCTCTTGTGTCATTTGAAACCCTTTCTTTAATTTGTGCTATTTCAATATCTGTTAGTTTCTTATCACAAATTGGGTATCTCCTAACAATTTCTAGTTTATAAACATCTATTAAGTAAAACACATTTAATGTAAGTATAATCAATTTTTCAGACCATAAAAGAAAACATAAAAAGCCAGTATATTCTTCCCCAGTCCATTTTTCCCGGTGTTTTCTTGTGACTTATTTTGACGGTAAAGCTGCAGAGCCAGGGTAGCGAAGACTTCCGTCCTGGTGACCATGTGGATTGTGTTCGAAGACAAAATTCGAGCAAGTAGCAAAATTTTGCCCTGAGAGACAGCCCCTTTTTAATCAATGCGACGGACAAAGCGGTATGATTTACTTCTGGTTTTCATTTGATAAAAGATACAATTTAGCCTTTCTGCCAAGGGGGTTAGATATCCCACGCACCAGCTGGAATTTCTTTGTCCACGCGGTACCCTCCAAAACTGGGTGCAGTTTAATGTCAATACTTAGAAACTTAGAATTGTTATTATTATTAGTTTTATTATTATTATTATCTCTAATTTTTCTTTGCATTTCTTTCTTCTTCACTTTTAGCGCCGAATCCATTACTGGTTCTTGGGCTCAAATGGGAAGTCATTATCTATTTAATTGATAATACTTTTCGTGGGATGTGGACGGATCCCAGTAGAACGATCTTTTGCAATTCGGTAACGTTGATGTTTCCGGGAGCTTTGCTGATTTGCTTGTCAATGCCTTTATTGATTACTCCTAGTGCTCCGATGACAACTGGCACAATTAGGTTTTTCATTCCCCACATTCTTGTAATCTCAATTTCCATATCTTTATACTTGGAGAGTTTCTTTGCTACTTTAACGAATGCATTTCGATCCGAAGATACTTCCATATCGATTAACATACCTGATTTTTTTTTCTTGTTCATAATAATGATGTAAGGTTTGTTGGCTTTGATGGTTCTGCCAGTGTAGACTTGCATCTCCCAGAGGATGATAACTTCTTCGTTTTCTGTAATTGTTTCTAGTTGGTGCTTATACCACTTGTCGGTTGCTTTGGTGTTGTAATACTGTACGATCTTCCAGTGCATGAATGCAGCGGCGTTGTTATGTCCTTTGATGTATTCTGTCTTGGCTAACTCTGGACACCCAGCTAAAATATGGTCGATACTTTCGTCGTATTTGTTAAATAATCGGCAGAGTGGATTTGTTCTATCTTTGATGACTCTGTGATGGTACAATCGGGTGTCTAAGCTTTTGGTCTTGGGCTCCAATTATAAGCCCTTCAGTTTCCGCTTTTAAACGTGTCCCTTTTAGCCAGTCGTTTATTTCGTTATTGCCAACATCAGCTTTTTTGATTCTTCATGGATACTGCGCGTGCATAGCTTTACTTTCCCATTTCTTCATAATTTTGTCTTGGGCTTTGGATTTTGCTTGTTGTTTCACTCTTTCAGCGAGCTTAGCTACTGACTTGTTGTTCTTTTCCGAAATCTCATTCACATTCAGCTTTTGTTTAAATTTGACAGCAAAACTCGTTATCGAGTAAGACTTCTTTCTACCTTTCTGTTGGCCAACTAACTTCAGGAATGGATCATTAGATTTTTTTAAATATGTTGCTAGGCCAATTGTTGTTGTCTTTTAAGTTGTTTCAACTTGACCTCTACCGCCAGATGATCTTGGTAAATACATTCCATCTACATTTGATTTTGGGAGATGCATTCGTTCTTTCGTGAGGAGCTTTCTCGTTTTTTAGTCCAGACTCTTGATATCTTCAGGTGTCCAGCTGATAATATTAGAGCTGTAAGTTACAACTGGGGTGGCTACAGTGCTAATCGCTTCGATCTTGTCGATGGCATTCAATTTACTTTTAAGGATCAGTGTTATTCTTCAATAATACTATTTTTGGGTCTTTTCAAAGACACATACAAAGACACTAACATGCATGCATATATACATTTATATATATATATATATATATATATATATATTTATTTATATACAAAATAAAAGTTGTGAAAACGATAAACAAAAAAGTACTTGTATTCAAACCCTTCGCAAAAAGGTGGAAATCCGCATAATTGGCAAGACTAAGACGACATAAAACATGCTTTAAAAAAAAAGAAATATATTGCAGGATATATGTTTGTAAGTAAAGTATTGCATATTTTGTTAATTTTTCAAGGGTTCAAAAGGAGAGTAAACTTGGAGAGGGAAAGTTTTAATACAATTTTAAGTAACAAAAGTCACAACAAAGGTTATAAAATTGACCCCTCAAGTAGCTATATATTTAGGAACTGAATCCGTGGACAGAAATATGAAAACGTTGCTATATCATATACCTACAAAGTACTATTTACATAGAAAGTAAGACTTTTAATACCANTTTACATTTGATTTTGGGAGATGCATTCGTGCTTTCGTGGGGAGCTTTCTCGTTTTTTAGTCCAGACTCTTGATATCTTCAGGTGTCCAGCTGATAATATTAGAGCTGTAAGTTACAACTGGTGTGGCTACAGTGCTAATCGCTTCGATCTTGTCGATGGCATTCAATTTACTTTTAAGGATCAGTGTTATTCTTCAATAATACTATTTTTGGGTCTTTTCAAAGACACATACAAAGACACTAACATGCATGCATATATACATTTATATATATATATATATATATAAATATATTTATATACAAAATAAAAGTTGTGAAAACGATAAACAAAAAAGTACTTGTATTCAAACCCTTCGCAAAAAGGTGGAAATCCGCATAATTGGCAAGACTAAGACGACATAAAAGATGCTTTAAAAAAAAAGAAATATATTGCAGGATATATGTTTGTAAGTACAGTATTGCATATTTTGTTAATTTTTCAAGGGTTCAAAAGGAGAATCAACTTGGAGAGGGAAAGTTTTAATACAATTTTAAGTAACAAAATTCACAACAAAGGTTATAAAATTGACCTCTCAAGAGAAGAGAACTGACACTATAAAAATCTGGAAATACTTGTACCAACAGCGAATAACCCGGCAAACATTCTGACCAATTTGCTGTTTCCATGTCCTTTACTTCGTCAAGCAACTCAATCTGCAGGGCTTTACTGTAAAAAACAAAACGAAGGTTAAATGAAGTGTAACAGTGAAGACCAAATCATCATAGTTGGCATCTTTATGGGGCATACCCTATATTGTTATGCTTTAGACATATTTCACGGTGATAGGGTCCTTCCCATTACGCCACAGACGTTTGTTTAAACCGATATCGACAGAGTGCAAATCAAGTTTTGTAAATAATCCGGCATTAAATGAAACAAAACACTTTGGGTGTGGATTAATAAGCCCATTTCTATTAGGACAAGCTGGCAAAAAATAGGTTTCTTAGAATGAATAATGAGGAGAACAATTTTGGTGATTGACTTGACAACTAAATGATAAGCAAAGCAAAATTGAGTAATCCAGATTTCAATCTATATAAGAACTGGCAAAGACAAAAGAAAACAAAAGCCTTAAAGCCACCTTTCAAGAAAAAAAGGTGTATGAAAGGCAAATTAGTGAATAAAGAAATAAATTTGGTTTTATTATAAGAAAAGGTCTTTAGCGTTGGATGGCATCATAAATGACATTATTAGACAGATCATGATTTCAAAGAAGTACTAATTGCCTGTTGATGAGGAACAAAGTCACCTGAACAGAAAAAAGTGCCAGCGAAAAATGTTTAATTTTCTCAGTCCTCTAGAAAAAAAGGCTGATTTTTTGGCCAGATTGTGTTCCACCAATTGTTTTTTGTCAGAATTCCTTCCGCAAACTGATTAGATTCTGAACTCTGTCCTCATAAATCCAAGATTGGTTGCAAAAATTAGTCATGGCCTTAATGAAGCTTATGGTTTTGATTTGGTTCCGGTTGTTTCTTTGAAAGAGTATTTCTAAACTGTCCTTTTTGCTATCCATACTTTTCAACCTTTGTCTATAGAAGTCATGTTTTCCGCCTTTTCGCAAAATTCTTAATGTTGTTCTTGTTTACAAGAATGTAGGTCTGATCCTCTCAAATATGGTCTCTTTGTTAATATTTAGTACTAGTTTGGAGAGCCTTGCTTCACTGGTGACCTTATGGCTGTGATCAAGAAACATATCTATTGGCTTAGGGATTAGTCTGGTGAAGGACGAGCTATAGCGCATGATATTTTTAAGAGATTTGGTATGGAAAATGTGTGTCATGCTGACTTACTTCATATCCTATCTGATTATGATATTTGTAAAAAAGCATATCAAATGCAACTGATGTCGTTCAACAAAAACCTGAGCTCTTATCTCTCACCAATCTTCATAGAATAACATTCTGATGTCGATTCTAGTGATGTTGCTTCTCCTTTTGACGAATATTCATCAATGGGTATGCTTGGTTTGTCAATTTTTGCGATTTTATCTTGGCTTTGTATTCTCAACCAACTGTGAAGTCCGCTTCTAAAAAGGTTGTTTCTTTGTATCAGGCTAGGGGTTCCCTTACGCTTGAGGTCATCCTGTATCTCAATACATCAACCATCTGCCCTTTTATTGAATACTGTTGCCAAATTTTGAGTCTTGATAGAGTTTAGAGACGCGTTTGTAACTTGATAGGTCTAAATCTTATTGCTACTCTTCAACCTTTGTCTCGTAGCCAGAATGTGGCTTGTCTTTGTTTTTTCTATATGTATTATAATAGGAAGTGTTCCGATGATTTCACTTGTTGGTACCACCTCACTTTGTTGCATCTTGTGTGACTCTTTTCTCTAAGTGTGTTCATATTCATACAGTTGTTGTTCCTGGTTGTAATTAATTTTCTAAAATTGAAGTTTTCTCTCGGACTACAAGATTCTGGAACTCTTCAATTTGCAGTGCTTTCCTACACCATTTGACTACCATTTGATCACCATATGAAAATTTGTAAATTCAAGTTAAATCTTATCTCTTCGTTTAACTTCTTTCTTCTTTTTTATTGTTAATTCTTTTTTGTCATTTCTTCACAGTTCCACGCACTTGGTAGGATTAGACCTTGTATACCTCTTAACCATTACAAAAAATATATGTTTGTATAACCAGACCCAAGCTAGACATCCTTCAAAATTATATCTTCCTTATTAATAAAGTGTTGTGTTATCAAATTACATATGGATCATTTTCAGTAGAACTTTTATTTCACTAATTTACATCTAGTACTTTTCTTTGCCTTCTATTGTCGTTATTTGTACATCATGCCTTTGGTTGTTAGAGTGACGTCCCCAGAAAGATATACTGCAGAAGCTGAAGAGGGTATGCAAGGTAGTACTAGAGGTCTTGATAAAACTGACAAAGTTCCAGGTTAAGGTGAAGTTGGAGGTGGAACTTTGGTGGACGTATTGTTTCTTTTGCCACCAAAGTAGGAACTTTGATGGCGAAAGAAACAATCCTGGGTTATCACACGGCCTAGTACCAGTGACCACTAATGAGTCAACTAGAGACGGTATTGCTTGAATAGAGGGACCCACAGGATGGAATATGGTAGATAGTTAAGGCGGCAGGGGTGCTGCTCGTACTGGAGGTGGAGGTACACGAGGCGTTGATAAACAGGTAGGCAAAGCAGATATTGATTTTTTCACAAGAAATTTTGCGTATTTCTTCCTTAATTTTTATGATTTTATTCATTCTTTTTTAAAAACTAGAGAACACTACGATTTGTGTGAGTTTCTAACATTTATGTTTTATTGTAGCCATTTAAAATACTGTCTAATAATAATAATAATAATATTGTCTAATATTGTCGCTATTTAAAATAAAATATAATATAATTGAGAGTGGTTATCTATAGGTGTTAAACTGGTGTAAAAAATTTCCAAGAATCATTTTTAATTGACATAAAATATTCTCTTATCGTTAGGAATAAGGAGATAAAACTTATTAAATTGAGAAAGTTGGTAGATTCATAAGTTTGTAGATTCGTAAGTTCTTAGGTTCGTAGATCCTTAGGTTTGTAAGTTCGTAGATTCGTAGGTTCGTAGGTTCGTAGGTTCGTAGGTTCGTAGGTTCGTAGGTTCGTAGGTTCGTAGGTTCGTAGATTCGTAGGTTCGTAGGTTCGTAGGTTCGTAGGTTCGTAGGTTCGTATATTTGTAGGGATTTTTATTTTCCGCGCTCTTGACTGTTTTCTATCTTTATTGAACTCACAAATTTAATCAAAGAATTTTACGTACAGCTGAATTATGCCAACCCTCGAAAGAGAATTGCTGAAGCTTCTTAAAATAATGAGTAACCCAATAAATAATTTGTTAGGGTGCTGGAAGAGAAGAAGGCTTCTGTCTGTGTTGGCCATGGAAGTATTTGTATAAAAGGAAAAGAGATGACAAAGTGCGACTATGTTTAAATGTTTCAATGGCTCCAGAGGGATCAGGAACAATCTATTTGAAGACACAAGTCAGATTCGGCACCGAAGATCTAACTGAGAGGCAAAAGAATCTAACCAGAAGTGGCAGAAATTTTTAATACATGATCGCATAAAAGATTTTTAAAGTCTTAAAATAAATTCCTGAGTTCCTGAGAGAGATCCTTTTGTGCTAGACAGAATGAGCTAGCTTTCAAAACGACGACTTGGCAATAGGTTTGATGTAGGGTTTCCAACAAATACCCTGAGAAAATAGACCCACAAATCGCCTAAGACCAAATTTCTCAGAAAGTAACATTCATGTCAGTTAATTTCAAACAGCCAAGTAGATCAAAACGGTTTGTTTGGTCATCTCTTACAAGGATTGCTATATACAATGCGACATAGCTCTTATCTTGCTACTTCTGTTGCATACAATTTAATCTGTAGAGAAATATGCTAAGTTGTTAGAATTAGCATCACTTTTCTATCCATTCTTGTCATATAGCTATTTGTTATGTGAATGTGGAAACACAACTGAAGACATCATACAAGAAAATGTATTGCGCATAACTAAATATTTAAGACTTGGGAATAAAAATGTTTGGAAAACATACTTTCCTTGCCAAGTAGCTATAAATACATTTATAAGTAAATCGTATCCACACTTGCTTTCAAAATAAACCTTAATTAATAGTCAAATATCTTTTATTTTCAAAACTTCTTTATGTCTAATCAAATTTCATTAAAAATATGTTTCCTGCATTTTATCTTTAAACGACTAATTTTATGATATTGACGAGAATAAAATTCTCTTTTGTAACTATAAGGTAGAAGACCCATTGTACCTTTTCCAATTGAAGTGGACATGTGGAATGGAAAAATTTGGCTAGATACCAAGGTCTATCGAATTTCTTGCAGATTGTTGATATGGATCTACTTTCTTGTACATCTGTATCATTTTTACTGACATGCTGTATTTTTACCCTACACAACCTGATATTCTGAAATAAATAATTTTCTGAATTTACTAGTTTTAGAGTGTGCTTATATTCTGTTGTTCCCCCCTTTCTTTCTTTTTTTTATTTAGCCTGTGAAAATCCTAAGAAAAGCGATCGAAAAGATAAATTTTTTTTTCCAAAAAGCCCCAAACATAGTAAGAGGAACTTAGTTTAAGCAACTATGAAGAAAAGAGGATTTAAACTCTTTTCAATCTTGCAACCATAGCTACATTGGGGCGAGGGCGTCCAAGAAGGCAACCTCTACATGGTGACGCCTGGATGCTGGTTAGCTAGGTTATCCTGACTGATTGGTAACGAATAGTCTTCATTTCAAGCTGTTCTTCCGTACCATGGAAGAAATCGATCTCGTCGCTCATGTGATTTCGAATCTGGTTCGTCGTCGATTTGGAGAATTTTTTTTTGCCTCCAACAGCTTACACACACACACACACACACACACACACACACACACACACACACACATACATTGGGGCGAAGACGTTGATTAAAAGCCACTGGAAGCTATTCTTAATGCCAGAAGACAAGGTAGTATATACAACTTGTTGCATTAATTTACATTTAGTATATTTAAATTTTACAGATGTCTTATAATATCATGTATGCCAAATACTTATTCTGCAACATTATTTTGGCAAACACACACACGTGGGTAGATAGATGGGTGGATGTTAACAAAGTTTCATTAAACTTTTATTGAAACCAGCTGAATGTAATAAAGTGAATTCTATCAACACTTATGATAGGTTTCTTATAAAATAATGACGTATTTTAAGCCTAAACGTTGCTAAACAGAACTGGAAACCACTGCAGCAGAGAAGATACAGTCTCTTGTGTCTCTCTGTTTCTGGTGGATGTATGAATAATCTTTATAGCTGAAATACGCTCTGAAACAATTTCTTAGATAAACCCGATAAGATACTTCATACTATAAGTGCTTTTATATTCAGGTTTTATACTTTCTTTATTGGTTGAACACTTAACCCCTTTTCCTAACTTTTTGTTTGTTATACATTATGTGTAGGTGTGGATTAAATTAGAGAGTCTAGTGTTAAAAACAAGAAAAAAAATGAAAAGAATTTAAAAATTGTAATGCCTTTTAATAAATACACTTTCTGATACTGACTGTTTTCTGACTGATCGTCATAATTCTTTTTTGTGCAGTAAAAAAGAGTTTTATGTTCTATATACAGTCTTATAAATTGGATAAAAGGTATCACCTTCATCATGCCAAAGTCTGAAACATTACTGATAATTAATTTCTGGTTACATTAAGAGTAGTAGGAGTAAGTAAGTGTTTTGGAGACCTAGCTAAATTTTAATGTCACAATTTGTGTTACGTCAGAATTACCTTTGCTTATAAAAATTTTCCACCTTCGGAGCCAACACCTATCTATTAACCTCTAAAAATCATTGAATTGTGCTTTGGTTTTTGTCCCGTCTTGTCGTGTAGGATGAAAAAAGTCAAAAATCTTTTAATAACATCTGAGTTGGTAGCAATTTCACGCTAATCCACTTAAATATGTGCCAAGATCCGAAGTCCCATTTACATCACAAGACCCTTCTATCTTTTTGCTAGAAGTAATCAGCTAGTAAAATGCTCACTGTCAAAGGAGATATGCAGAATATAAACCGTTGTATTCGAACCATCCTTGCGTCTACAACCTTGAGATAAGAAACTAAAGTAATTTTCGTCGTGTTCAAAATGTCATCAAATCATATTGGAACAGAATAGCTCTAGAATAACAACGATGGTGTAATAAATAAGGCAATCAAAAATTTACAATTGGAGTCTGCCATTAATACTTCAAAAAAGATATAGAACTTCAATGTTTGCCATAATTTTTTGTCATCTGTTTGAGTTGCTGTATATAACATTTTATTGACTTTTGTGTAAAAAATGTCACTTTTAGACTCAGTCTTGATGGTCGTTTTTGTTATCTTTGTTAGAGTTAGGTATGCTTGCGAAAGAGGCTTTTGGTATATTTCACGAAGTGCCGAGTGAAGGGGAAGGCATGTACCCCAGTAGGTTAAAAAGCGCAGTCAATCACACCTGCGAAACGTCAAGTTCCATCACTGAAGAACAAAATTATATCTTAAAAATTTTTTAGGGGATTTATTGATTAATAACCTAATCTGGATTTAGTAATTTGACATTTGGCAGAATACATCATACTTAACAAACAATACATTCTCAAGCTGTGCATGATCAGAAGTGAAATGGTTTTCCAGCTTCCGATGATGGAGGATTTTTTGCTCAACGTAACGTGAGAAATAAAATTCTTTTGACTTTTGTTAGTGATTTGCTAAGAATAGAACTTTGTTTAAATGGTCTATTATCTTATTAACACCTACTTATTATTAAAACGATTAATGTTCAAAAAGCAGAATGGGGAATGCAGCTGAGCTGACATGTATGCAATGGACCACATGGTGGTAATTCAATCAATAATTGGTCTAATATCATTCCTCCGATAATTGAATACAATTGTGTTGTTCTGACTTGCTTATTGTATGCTATAGCTTTAATTAATACAAAATTATTTTCACGACTTTTCATAGTGTATCGGACACTTTTTTAAAAACCTTTCTTTGGTATCTTGTAATTTAGATCTCCAAGTTATACTTTTAATATGTGTTACAGGTGTATTTAATCACAGTGTTTCTACTTTTCCACCAGTTCAAAAAGTAAAATCTGCTTTACGTTGTTATTGTCCATGGTGAATGGGTTTTTTCGTATCTAACAGGACAAAAAAGGTATTTTTTGTTAAATTATACTTTAACTGTACTCTAAAGGCCCGTAGTAGAAGAAGATATATGTAAATTAAAGTGGTTACAAAGGTTGGATCAGGGAGTCAAGCAAAGTTTCAGCCCCCAAAGGCCTCACGTAGTTTTACACTTGTTTCTTTGGACTGCTTGCTTTGAAGAGAGGAATTAGCATTTCTTTACCTCTCCCTGCCCTTGGCAAGAAAATAAATTTGTATTAAAATAATAAAAAACTAATAAATTGCCGTTAAGTTTAATAGAAACAAAGTATAAAGAAGAAAGAAACCAGGGGGTTAGAGGGAACATGGGGTGCGTACCACAGTGTAATGCTGTGATTACAAATTTTTATGATATAAAATATGACGTCTTACTGATCTCAATCTCTTACTTCGCTTAATATGACTTATGACCTAAACACCTAGAAAAGTTTTGGTGCAGTTGTTTGAAAAATTACAGTTTTATACAACTATTGCCATGGTTATCGTAATCACCATCAGTGTTATTCTTTGTAGTTTTTTAGAATTAAGAGAACGTGTCCTATGAACCATAAATTTTCGTTTCCAAGCCCCTAAACAATAGGGGCTTGGAAACGAAAGGCTGCTTTTCTGATAGTGAATTCTTCTTTCATATTTTTTCTTTACTTCATGTGAACTTCTTGTCACATCATTTCTGAACAGAGTTTGCTTTTGAAATGAAAGTCTTTTGGTCATATTAAGTATGGAAAGTAATTTAGGTGTAACCATATGTGGAAATCAAAGGTAACATTTAAATTTAGAATTTTTGAATGGTTTTTCAATTTGAGTAAGTAAAGGTCCAGTCCACTGAACTTGTGGCAATTACTTCTTTCTTTTGGATTGATGCATTTTCCATTTAAAAAAGACCATGTCAAATTCATTAAATTTTAGTCAGTTGCTTCTCCCACTGTATAAATGCTTGAATTTGGTATTGGGAACGGAAATGAATTTAACTTTTGTGCAAGTCCTAAGAATAGCTACATGGGCCATGTTGAAGCCGTTAATAAAGTGAAGCACACGAAACTAGTAGAATTATTGAACAAATCAGATATTGGTGCGAAAATTATGCATGCTGGATAACCTGTATTGGAATAAAACCAGCTGTTAGCTATGGTAAATGTTCAAAAGAGTGTGCGCCAAGGATATATTCTATGAAACCATTTATTCAGCTTGTACAGCAAAGATGCTACAAAGAGAGCAATAAATTCTAAGGTAACAAAAGTTGTTTATAAAAACAACAACAAAAGATACGCAAATGATATATCACTGACAGTTGACTCAGAAGACAGGGTGGAAGGGCCTCCAAATAATTTTATCAATGGTTGTAAACAGGCAACACACTAAACAAAGGCAAAGTTTCAAGTACCTTTATAACGGAGTAAGATTTGATGATATGTGTGACGCAGAAGAATAGCCCAGAATTGAGCAGTTGAAAAAGCTATTAAATCAATAAGTGATGTGTTATATATGGTATGAATTATGAAAGATTATGTAAGATTTTACAATAAGAATTGAAAGAGTTACAGGACAGTTGATGGATAGTATAAGTAAGAAGCACTGAAGGCTTTAGGATAGGAAACTTGGTAAAATGGAATAGAAAGTACCATTACAAAGAGAGAGATAGTGGGAAAAGAGTGAAGAGATCATTAGCAATCAAGATGTTAGACTGGATAAGGGAAGTGTGAAAAGTGGTGAAGTGAAAGAACCTAGACCAAATGGCGATTGAAAGAGAGAACTAAAAAACATTATTGTACCACCATAAATAAACAACGAAATGAATGTCGAGCCAAAACCAGAAGACCAAGAAGAAACTCATTAAGTTGCGTTTATGCGAGACAGCGTCCCTTTGGTTTGATCCACTTTGGGGATACCCAAAAAAGTCTGGGTGTTAAGAAAGAGTTTGATTTCATTTGTAAAACAATAAATTATGTTTTAAGATCTTCAGCATCGCTTTTCATTTATCATTAAAGTGAATGTACTTGTTTTTATGAAATTAGCTGCATTAATTGCCATTGTCAGTGTTTTTGCTGCAAGTTACTAAACATTTTACATGTTCAATTACAAATATATATTAAATATAGACATTCACAACCTCTGGAAAGTTTGTAGAGTGTTTAAGCATATGTATTTAATCTTCTAGACCTAAGAACAAAGTATTTCATGCTGTATACTTAAGTCTAATGATAATTTTTTTGAGGTAGTTTTTGTCTTTTTCTTTTTTATGTAAGCTAAAATTAAGATTAAAATTTTCTAAATTGTAGCTTAGTGTATTTTTAACACAACACAACCCAAAGACCAGAAATGTATTAACCATTATTAGACATTCAATATCACCTTGTCCATTTTCAGAAAATTAATAGGCAATTTTGTAATTCTGCCTTTGTTTCACTCTACAGCCTTTTTAGTACTTTTACAATTATTGAGGTTTGTAATCTCATCTACCAAGAGGATATCGATCCGTTCGATTTCATGCTACTTTGAAAACAACGAAACAAAAGTACATTGATAGGTTTTTCGTGTCTGTTCTTTCCCTTAGGATAAAAATAGCATTTGTAGTTGATGTATTTGATCTAAATCAAAATAGAATTTTGTTTTTAATGTTTTCGTGCGTTGAACTTATCTCATGGATGACTATAATTGAAAGAAAATGGGAGAGTACTAAGATTTAGAATAAAAAATTAATCAACTAGTCCAAGAATTTACATGAAACTCTGATATTCAACATAAGTACAAAAAATGTCTTACATTTAGATATTTTTAATTTGATTAATTTTTTTATTTAAATAATCAATTTGATATTTCAATATCATATTGACAGAATGGCTGCTATTTTTTTACCCAAGAAATTCCCTTAAGAAAATTTGTGTCAGTAAAATAATATGATTTCCGTACCCCAAATCCTATATTCTTATTTTTTTCATTCTGAATTACTCCTAGAAATTCTGGGAAATTAGTATAAGAAATCTCTTATATAGATTTAAAAAAATTGTTCTTTAACATATTTTGAGTTTATAGACTACATTTCCTTTTCTTCTTGTCTTGATAGTAATTGACCCCAATTTAAAGCTGGCTCATACAACAAGTAAATGGTTACTTTCAGGAAATTGAGGTGCGATTTCGACATCTGTAATATAGTATACTCAGGTGCGGAGTGTTTGTAGTGAAAACACATCTGAATTAGAAATTTGGTTGATGTCACAGAAAATTTCTTCATTCAAACTATATCAAGATAATTAAGACACTTGGCTGATAGTAAAAGGTTAAAAATAGCTTAGTAAGACACTTCCTACAGGTTCGTGTCCATAAAACTGGCAACAGATAAGAAAAACAAAGTATGCACTTTTTCCCCACCTACGTCTTTGTTATCACCAAAGCTTTCTCACAGAAGTATTTGCTTCAACCCAGGATATTTCTGTACTTCCATTCCATCAGTATTGAAGTTCTGTCATCAATTTATCAAACGATATTATATTTTAAAAAATACTACAAACGATGTTCTCCAAAACGGTTTCATGAAATTCCTTTTAATAAGAGAACAGCACCCACGTGTTTTAATTCTATGCAATTAGGAGTATTTCCTTTAAGCCTTTAGCAGTAAAATACTGGCTATCAGGTCGTTATTGCACTACTCTACAGTTTTTCAACTTTCAGAATCCCAGAAACTTTGTTATGTGAGTCAATTGCTTTGAAGAAGAAACTGGGTTTTTAAAAAAATGATGTTGAACTGCTGTAAGCTAATGGAGTAAGCTGGGTGCATGCATCACACCAAAGTGTGTGTGATAAATTGATGGTAATAAAAATACAACACATGACCTTGCAGGTCGAGCCTGTTTAGGTTTCTCAGTTTAGGTGACCCATTCTGATGATGCTGATGATGATGATTATTATTATTACCATTATTATCCGATCAATGTCAAAAGGCCTTCGATGGCATAGTTTTAATAGTGTATACATTCTCATGTTTAGTTCTTTCGATGGAATGATTCCTATGCAGACCGAAATACGTATATGTTAGTATAGAAACTCGTTCGTAGTTTATTCTCAAAATAAAGATTTTAGTTATCACACCCAACTACGAATCAACGAATCAACCCGTAGCGGCACCTGTTGCAAACACAATTTCTGTATTTTCTGGATGCCTTGTTATTTGAAGTATGAGAAATAAAAATAATCATTGTAGTGCATGCCTGAAGTTTGTGCAAAAAACATTTAAATTAGCTGCACTTCGAAGTATATGTGACGGGAATCGTAGTGTTGAATGTGTATTTTTTACAAATCGCAATAACCAAAAATATACCGTGATATTATCTTTACCTACCTGCAAAACTACTTTAATTTTACTTTAAGTAAATTTAGTAAAAATAGCTTTTTCTTTAAGATTTTGGTATACACAACGTGCATCACACAAAATGTCAGTAATTGTAAATGTAGTCAATTATTTTCAGATGACAGAATACTATGCATAAACTTGCTATCTGACGCCAACGTCCTAAGGTCTTCGTTAGATCTGTTATAAGCAGACTTTACTCTAGTTTGAATCTCAAGCGTAACAGTTTTAAAAGTGTCATTGAGGTTTATCTTCATCAGACAAGAAACAAGATACCAATGACGCTGGAAACAAGTATGTGTTCTAATTTTAGAATTCCATACATACACATTTTTTCAAAAAGAATATATAGCTTCAAAAGTCATCATGTGTTCGATGCTTTGGGTTGTTGTTAGGATTTTTATGTCGGAGAGTTGCACTTTCAGTTTTGTACAGGCATCTTAGTTATCCCTTATAGCTTTATTCCGTTAGTTCTTATGCTCATGAACTCGTATTGTTAAATGTGGTCTTGTTTGACCGACATAGCAGGAGTTACACCCTGAACATATATTTTTATATAGGACACGAATCTTGACTTTTTAACCTTGGATTAATGCTTGGTAGTGTCCCTTGCATGGTATGTTCGATGACACACGAAAGTGTATTACTAAAAGCATGTCTGAATGTTATGAGAAAAACATCACTATTTCAATGTGTATGGTGAATTAAAAAATTTAAGTTTGAATTTCCTTTTGCGATACTTATACGAAAAACTTGGCTGGAAGAAACTATTATTTGTAACTTTGAATTTCTGGAATGCTGTTATAATATCCGTTCATATGCGTCTTCAAAGAAATTTATGTGTGATGTATTACTTCCTTTTTTGAGAAGGGTTCTTTCATAATCCAGACAATTTTTCAATTAACCTTGTCTTTCTAACTCTTTTTTGCTAATTTCAGTAGTTAATATAGCAGGTCTTTCGCGACATCAGTGAACTCCCTTAGAAAAATACCGTTTTAGCCCCCAAAACAAATGCAGGGAATGATAAAACATAAAAAAATAACCAAAAATTACTTAGTATTTAGTGACCATAAGTAAACAATAAATAAATGAAAAGATTTGCCAGAAGGTCAACCAAAACACTACAACATTTCAAAATGAAATTTGGGGAAAAAAGCAGTTTTATTAATATCTTTTTTACAAAATTTCAAGTAACTTATAAATATACCTTTTGTATAATAATCTAGTTTCCATTTCATCAAAAATTAGGGGGGAAAGACAATCAAAAATACCTTTTGGAGAATTTCGATTAATTAGAAAAAGTATATATTTTATAAGAAACTTAGCTTTAAGTTAATTTCAATTTAAAATTACGTGGGACAAAATCAGTTTTTTAAAATTCAAAGTAATTTCAAAAAATATATTTTGTAAGAACGCTGTTCTTTAAATTCATAAAAAAATATTAAAACAATCTGTAGACGATCCCATTTTGTATCGTTTACTCAATTAGGAAAAATACACTTTCTGAGAACACTCAGCTTAAAATAAATAACAATTTAGAGCAAACTGAAAACAATGAATTTCGCAGAATTTCAATCAAATTGAAAATATTTATTTTTAACAATGTTGGACTATAAATGCATTTAAGATTTTAGGGCAACCCCAAAATAATCTGATTTTAACAAAGACGAAATATATAATTTGGAAGAACACTATGCATTAAATGCATCAAAACATTTTTAAAATACCAAGAAGCAATCTCTTTGTAAAGCTTTTCCTCAATTATGAAAAATATATTTTGTAAGAATACTAAGCTTGAAATTCATTAAAAATTTATATCCAGTTGATAATGACATATTTAGGAAAATTTCAATTAACTTTGAAAATTTTATTTTGTAAGAACAACAAGTTTGACGTTTATCTAAAAATTACAAAATATCCTAAAAACAATGAACTTTATTGACAGTAAATCAATCAGGAAGAAGATATTTTGGGAGAACATTGGACGTCACACTTAATTAAAGTTCAGGACAAACTAAGAATAATGTAATTATGACAATTCTGAGCAGCTAGGAGGAATATATTGTGACATCCAGGAGTGAATTTTTGGGTACCAACATCGAGCTTAAAGCTAATAAACTTGAAAGTCAGCCGGGTCGAATTATCGCTTGGGGAATAAAATTTACCTCGAAGGAATAAGTTTCGTAAGAGCATTATGCTTGGTGTTCAACAAAAATTAGGAATTCTTACGACATAATTTCTTTTCCATAATTTAAATCAACTTGAAAATGTCAATAAACTACAAACAATTTATTTTGTAAAAATTGTAAAAATGGATCCAACTCATAATCACGAACATGCTAAGAAATGTCTATTTTTCAGAATTTGAATCAACTAGAAAGAACATATTTAGTAACACGGTAAACCCATAAATTCATTATTGATTTAAAACCATGTTAGTAAAATCTGCTTGTGAAAATTTCAATAAACTACAAACAATTTATTTTGTAAAAATGGTAAATTTGGCTTCAACTCATAATCACGAACATGCTAAGAAATGTCTATTTTTCAGAATTTGAATCAACTAGAAAGAACATATTTAGTAACACGGTAAACGCATAAATTCATTATTGATTTAAAACAATGTTAGTAAAATCTGCTTGTGAAAATGTCAATAAACTACAAACAATTTATTTTGTAAAAATGGTAAATTTGGCTTCAACTCATAATCACGAACATGCTAAGAAATGTCTATTTTTCAGAATTTGAATCAACAAGA
>RDPX01000078.1:1588071-1599201 GCA_003991215.1 Morbakka virulenta | reverse complement strand
TACTACTACTACCACTACTACTACCTACTACTACTACCTACTACTACTATCTACTACTACTATCTACTACTACTACCTACTACTACTACTACTACTACTACTACTACTACTAATAATAATAATAATAATAATCGTCATCGTCATTACTAGATGGTGTGTAACTACTCGATAATAAAATAGTAGTAGTAGTAGTAGTAGTAGTAGTAGTAGTAGTGGTAGTAGTAGTAGTGGTAGTAGTAGTAGTAGTAGTAGTAGTAGTAGTAGTAGTAGTAGTAGTAGTAGTAGTAGTAGTAGTAGTAGTAGTAGTAGTAGTAACTTAGCAATACCTACTATGCAACAAAGGAAAGCTTGATTCAAAAACGAAAAATATTTTGGAATGCATGGACGGTAACAAACAAAATCTGATGTTGACCGAATTTATTTTGAAAAGAAAGAAGGAGGGAAAGGGTTGATAGAAATAGAGATTGCATTTAAAGTGGTATTGGTGGCGCTTGACAACTACCTTGAAAACAAGTGCACCTTGTTAAGCAATATAATTACCATGGATGAGAAGACGAAGCATAAGTACTCAATCAGTAAAGTTGCCAAAAATATTGAAAAGGAAATGGCAGATTTGAACTTTAGACCAAAACCAAACAAACCAACAGCAGAAAACGTAAAAGTATTGAAACAAGAGATAAAAAAAGACATTATTAAGCAAAAGAAATAATAGATGACGTTGTAAACCACTACGTGGAAAGTAGCCTTCACTTTTTGGGGAAACGACATGTTGACCTTCAAAATACAAACAATTGGCTCAGATCAGACATTAGAGAAGAACCAGAAGGATTATTGATAGTAGCACAAGACCAAGCCTTATATACTCAAAAAATTACCCAAAACTCATAGTTGGTACAGATAAAAGCAGATGCAGAATGTGATTAAGAAGTCTGAGACAAATAAGCACATCACATCAGGATGTGAAGTATTACCAAAGTCAGATTACATTGAAAGATACAACAAAGCTGCAGCATATGTACACTGGATTATTTCCAATGATCTAGGAATTAAGTCACTCAAACAAGAGACATGAGCACCGACCGGGCACTGTAAATTGTACTAAAACACATACAGTGCTATGGGATATCGCAATGTACACAGACATATAGATGCGAACAGACCTAATATCATAATTAAAGACAAACCGAATTCAACTCGCAACCTGATAAACATGAGTATATCATGCGATAAAAATGTTTCAATCAAAGGTAGGGAAAAGAAATCAAATATAGAGGTCTTCAAATAGCGATACAAAGGATGTAGAAAATGAAAAGAAAAGAAATATCTATTATAATAGCAGCACTCAGTACCATCAGAAAAGGAATGGGAACAACGTCAGGAAAGTCTTAGGAAATATGAAAATTCAGGCAGTATGTTCAGGCAATATGAATATTCAAGCATAATGCCTGTTCACTAGGAACTGTAAGGACCCTGTCTCAACTTTAGGGTATGACATGCATTAAGTGTATTGTTTATACCCTGCCAATGAAGAAGTAAATAGTATAAACTGTGACGTTTCCCAGAAAAAATATTGTTAATCATAATTTTACACAAACACAAAAGAAGAAACAAAAATTAAACCCCTTTGATTCAAAAGTGACAAACTGTTAAAAGGAAATTATCTTTTAACTACAGGTATCATTTTCAAAATTAGGGTGATTTACTTTACCAAACGACATAATTAGTCTGTTTTTCTCAAATATGACAGATACTGACATTTCGTGTATCTAATGACGTTAAAAACCCTATTATCGTTTTGTCAGTTAAAAAAACAACCTTAGACAAACACGTAAAATTTGTTAAATAACACGTAAATTTTGTAAAATAACACGTAAAATTTGTTAAATAACACGTAAATTTTGTAAAATAACACGTAAAATTTGTAAAATACTACATGACAAATGCTAAGCTGTACAAAGATTTACCATTGGTTACAAGCAATAAGCAACAAAGAAAAATGCGTATAAATTGGTACTTTATATATAATACACTAATAGATTTTTCAACAAACTAGTGCTTTGGTAGCTAAGCAATAGGAGAACCAGTAGAGGTAGACTAACGCATAAAGTTTTTCAGGACAATTATGGGGTAAAAGGTAAATGCGAGTTATTGCCCGTCATGGGTGATCGGAAAGAATGACCAACTTGTGTGGAACACGTGGATGAAGTAATGGCCTAGATAGGTAATCTGATATGCTTGTATATATATATTTCAGCACTTTTGGGCACCGCATCAATCTTGCGCCGTGTTCTGCGCCTCTGAGGTCCTGGTCCGGACTTGAGACGTAGACATACTCAGTAACGTTAAAAAAAATATATACATAATACATTTGTGTAATTTTGTGTATTCGTATCCAAAAGTGCTCAGTGCATATAGCAGAGCAATATACATAAGGTAAAACACGAAAAATAAGAACTATGGTTCCAAACAAATAGCTTCACGATATTTTGTCTGATGATCGAAATATCGTGAAACTATTAGTTGCAATCATAGTTCATATTTTTCGTGTTTTACCTTATGTATATATATAAAATATAATATATATATATATATATATATATATATATTACCACTGGAATAAAGACAAGAATAAAGAAATAAAATAAAAGAATAAAGGAGTGATACACAACCACTGAAGTGTTTACAAAATGGCTCTTTTCAGATTCTCTTTAAAATATTTATGTAAAATTCTATGATATATGATATGATATATGATATATGATATATGATATATGATATATGATATATATTCATTGGTCCCGTCTTCTGGTCGAGTGTTGGATGCAATGGTTCTCTATTCGGGACAACAATGTGATAAAAAGAGTATATATAGGTTATATGATATATAATATATAACATATATTGTATGAAAATCAACAAATATAAATATAAAGAATAAGACTAATTAAGAAATAATTAAGTGACAATAGAGGAATATATACCAAAGGAACATATTTTCCTTCAATAGATTGATACATTAAAGCTTGCTTATTCATGATATGTCTAGCAGGACTACTCTGTGTGTATGTGCGTGTGTCACAAAGGATAAGACTATTTTGTTTATATTATCTACCATAAAGCAACTGCTGGTCCTTTGGTATTTCATATTTATTTTGATTCCCTCAAAATCTGTACACCTGTACAAAAGAGAAACGGGCCCTGTACACTGTATCTCTTTTGAAATTATCTTCTTTAGTTTCATAGTACGGACAGGTCAAATAGGTAGACAAATTCAGTAATTTGCTGTTGAAAAAGGTTGGACACGAAACTAAGGAAGTGTGTCGAGCATACAGTTGACTAGACGACAACCTCCCCCTCAACCAAATGAAAATCGTTTATCTATATTTACAATGACTTATTTCCGATGTGCCAAGCGAAGCTCTTTACTCTATTGAAACGTAGCATCGGAAAGTTAGAAGTTAAACTCCTTTAGCTTATCTGGTCAGAGTGGGTTTTTCGCTCTGTTTTTAATAGGATTTTTGCTCTTTTTTGTGATTTTCTGCTGAAAATATTAAGGTTTCCTGGCCACATGGAATTTTGCTTCTGCAACATTTCTGTAGATGTTTATGCCTTTATAAGAATTGTGCTTAAACAATGAATTCTTGGTACCTAATCTACTCCTCCCTCCCTCGCTTCCTCGACCTAGATCTATCCTTCACACTTGTATGTTTATATTTTAAACGGTTTCTTACTTTGGACTTGAAAAACACTAACTTTTGGATGGCTTTCTTGTTGTCAGTTGACAAGAAAGAAAACATTTGTCCCTCTTCTATCTAGATTTTTTTTCAAGTCTACCTCATCGACTTAAGTCAAGCCAATCACAGAATGAAAGTAGCTGCTGAAAGACTTCATTGTGACATAAAATCGTTCCTATTTAAGATGCTCTTAAATGATCTTTTCATTTTTGCTGTGATTACAACCTAATGAAGAGATCACAGAAACAAGCTTAACTTTACAGAAAATGAGTAATCTGAGACGTACATGTCTATTGTGAGTAGCGTGCCATGGACCAGGGTTAATACATCATATTAAAAACTTCTAACTTGACCCACTCCTTGAAAGCGTCTAGCATCAGGACACCTTCTTCTTGGTTGTCTTCTTTTTCTTTGTTTCTTCTTTTGCTCTTTCTTTTTTTCCTTCTTAAATTTCTTCTTTTTTCTCTTATTTTCATCGTTTTAATTTTTCTTCTTCCTCTCTATTTCTATTTTGTTTTCTTGTTCTTCCCTTGTTTCTTTATTATTTCTTTATCTTCTTCATTATCTTTTTCTCCGTTGTCTTCTTGTTCTCCATTCTCTACTTTTTCTTCTTTATTTCTTTATCTTCTTTATTTTTTCTTAATCTTCGTTGTTTTTATTTCTTTTTCTTCTTTATCCTTCTTCTTTATTCTTCATTATCTTTTTCTCCGTTTTCTTCTTGTTCTCCATCCTCCAATTACTTTCTTTATTTCTTTTTCTTCTTTATCCTCTTTTTCTTCATTTTTCTCTTTCTTGTCTTTTTCTTGTTTTTGTTTAATTTTTTTTGCCTGTTCCCTGTTCTCAGTAATAGCTACTGCCAATTTTTTTACCAAAGAGAAAATTAGAGCATTCCTTTGATACAAAGAACTATGAGTTACAATTAAGACTCCGTGACCTTTTTAAGTACATAGTTTAAAAAACACATATTGGAGATGGGTTTAATTAGGCTTTTTGCGAGAGAAATGTGTCGTCTTTATTTGTATTAAAGCTATGAATTAAAGCTAACATTCTACTTAGAATATGTTTTTCTGTGACCATGAAAAAGATATCAATCTATAAGCATATAGTCGTAAAAACGTCTTCATAAATGTCCTTGAATTTGCGTGTTCTGTACTAGAGATCTAGACAGTGAGAAAATATTTACAACCCCGTTAAATCGCTCGAGACATTTTACCAAGCTTAGGTTTTAGATTTTGTTCGGCAGTGTCCTGTCCCTTTCCGTCTTATTTCAGGGTGCATTTAATTGTAGAAAGGTATTAAGTATATAAGAACTTCTGGGTTGAAAGGAAATTGGTTTGGTTTATGTAAAGCTGAGCCCTGAATGTTGGGATGATGATAAGCTTACTGCCATGGATTTGGGAAAGATTAAACCAATCAACTGAATTAACATTCTTCAAAAAATTTTGGTTGAGAATTCAGCATAGTTCACTGTTTCAAATTTAGTTTTTGTGTACATTTTATATAATGAAATCATAAATCTCAGGCTACCTGTTCGAATATAGTTTCGTCTTTTTATTAAAAAACAGATGATAATCAATGTCATACTCACTGTTCAAATATAGTTTATTTTATTTGTCATAAATTGCATGATTATCAATTTTATATTTGCTAGTAAAATCTAGTGTGGTCTATTTTTATACTTTTTGTTTGTCTTTAAAATTAAAATTTATAAATTCAGGTATGCTACGACCCCATCATTATGTAGTTAATCTTCTTCTCTCTTCTTTCTCCTTCTGTCGTCTCTTCTTCTTTGTTCTTCTCTCTTCTTTTCTTTTCTCTCTTCTTCTGTCTAATCTCCTCTTCTTTCTAATCTCTTCTTCTTTCTTCTTCTTTCTTCTTCTTCTTCTTCTTTCTTCTTCTTCTTCTTCTTCTTTCTTTTCTTCTTCTTGTTTCTTCTTCTTTCTTCTTCTTTTTTCTTCTTGTTTCTTCTTCTTGTTTCTTCTTTTTTCTTCTTCTTTTTTCTTCTTTTTTTTTCTTCTTTTTGTTTTTTCTTCTTCTTTCTTCTTCTTCTTTCTTCTTTTTTCTTCTTCTTTTTTTTTTTTCTTCTTTCTTCTTTTNTCTTCTTGTTTCTTCTTCTTTCTTCTTCTTTTTTCTTCTTGTTTCTTCTTCTTTTTTCTTCTTGTTGTTTCTTCTTGTTGTTTCTTCTTGTTGTTTCTTCTTCTTCTTTCTTCTTCTTTCTTCTTCTTTCTTCTTCTTCTTTCTTCTTCTTTCTTCTTCTTCATCTTCTTTCTTCTTCTTTCTTTTTCTTTCTTCTTCTTTCTTCTTTTTCTTTCTTTTTCTTTTTTCTTCTTCTTTCTTTTTCTTTCTTCTTCTTTCTTCTTTTTCTTTCTTTTTCTTTTTTCTTCTTTCCTCTTCTTTTACTTCTTTTAAGCTTTTTTCACTTTCACTGTAGATTCGCTGTGGCCTATATCCTCCAATGGTTCAACCCATTCACATTGTCTGCCCCAATTGATCTGAAATTTCCTTATTTATTATTTACTTCTTCACTTAATAAAATTTAAACAGGACACATCGTAGTCATTAAATTTAGAATATTAATGTTCTTTACAAGTAAGTAGACGATGGGAGAAGTATCTCTCAAAACGTAACTCAGTATAAAGCTCAAGACTCAAGACATGTCAAAGTTTCTATATCTTTGGCTTTCACTGAGTGCATAAAGTGAAGGATTAATATTCAAAACTACTTGATTATGGTGCAGCTATTTGGTAAGCAAGATATTTGATAACTTGAGAGATTCTCATTTGTATTGTTTAAATGTAAAAAAATATGGCTCATTCAAGTTTTCATTAATTCATATTTTTAAATATATTTCGTGAGGTATCACTATTAATGTTACCTATTACTTAAAACGAATAACAATGTTGATTATAGCTGAATTACAAGTGGATAAAGATTAGTTTGCATGTTGGTTAATTACTGAGGTCTTACGTTTTTCAATTTTTTAACAAAATTATAATTAAGAAATGTAGGAGAAACCCAGTGGTGTTTAATGCATGCCAGCTGCTTATCAAGAACAGATAAATTATGTATACGTTCATGGACACAGTTTCAGGCAAGGCCCATACGTCTGCTTGCAGGTGACTGTTGAGTTTTTTATGTATTTGGTGGAATAACTGTGCACTGAGAGCAAAAGAGAAGATGTAGACACAAAATTATCTATAACTCATGACTTTTGATTACTTCCATGTTGGATGTCAGATCCAAATCTGAACTATTATCACTTAATCCAGAAGATTGGATACTGTGCAGGTGAAATGCAATAACCTGATATAATTTATCGCTTTAAAAGGCAAGATTACATGAAGGAAACCGAATACCATTATTTACGTTAATACGTTCCTTTGCTTAGCTTTGCAGTAAAGTTTACACTTAATGTATGGAAAGCAAATTAGAACTTTTTTATTGAATTTATGCATCGAGATTATCAATAAAAAAGATGTAGGTAAGTCCTTTCATGTAGAGTCCTCAAAGCAAAAATGAATATCTTTTGTTCCCAAGTAGTTGAGCTGCTTATTTATTGTTCTAGCATGCAAGTAAATCAAGGAATATTGCATATGTATGTATATATGTATGTATTAATGTATGTATATATATGTATGTATGTATGTATGTACGTATGTATGACTTTGTGTGGAAACATTTGTAGTTCACATAGTATACTTCCTAAAATAGTGAGGAAATGGTAAGAAGGGTTTTTATATTCCTTTCTAAACTACAAACAAAGAAGGAAGAAAACTTGGCAAAGTAGTTTTCATTTTGAAGGCATACTTTTATAAATAACTTTTTTGTTTTTATCAGCTAATTAGGATTATTACAGCGTATTGTTGAACAGAAAATTGCTTCTATGGTGGCTATAAAGGACTGATCGTCTTTTTCAATCATTACCAAACTGAAATAAGTAAAAATAGTGGAATGAACAGAAACGAAAAATTATTACCGAATTAAATACCTTTACAAAAATGGGCATTCATAACATGACGTTTAGAAGATGACACAAAGTGTGTATGTAACAAGGTATGTAATGCAATAAAGGCATTCTTTATTTAACTAAATACATATTTTGGCATACTTCCTATCAGATATTTAAACTAGCCGAAGTATGCTGGTAATACCTCCTCCTAATTGCCAATTAGATTTATACTTCAGTTATAGCCTTGATATCATGATATTTTTTATTGTTTCTCTTATTCAGTCTTTTGCATGGCTAAATGAACAAGGATTTATACTTGAATATCTTTTGTCCTTCGTTGTGCGTAAAAGGAGAGTAAATTTATATCCTATGTGATACCGCTTTCGCAGCATATTCTACCTTTATTCCGATGCAAGTTGGTCATCCATGATTTTTATTCTCTGTACACTGTATTTTACTGGTACCGGATTTATATTCGATATAAGTGTGTATAATTTTATCAGTGTTCAACTATTCAAACTTCTCAAATTAAGGGGAAAATCTTCTTAGTTTTCAAGCTGTTACTTCAGTTTCTATGGGATTAACATTGCCTTTTCTTCAACAGAGGTTTTAAAAGACGTCCTTAAATGTTAGAAATATTGAGGCTTCACTAACTGCAAAAAAAGGAAACTGTTTAATTACCAGAAGATTGAATGAGCCTAATTGGATGTACTTATTCTAACTCCACAAAAGGTTATTTTAATCCAAGCCTTGGTTTCTGCTGTTTTGTAAGTACCTTTATTAAACTCAAACACAATGCCGAATAACACCTCAGTAGCGTTCTTAAATAATTCGTCGGAAAATATCCAAATGGGCCCGGCTGGGATAGACTTTGAGCAATACTTTTCAAAGCCTATTGTTATTATACAGATAACATTGAGCTTGATGATTTTTGGATCAAACGGATTTTTTCTTTTTCTCTTTTTTAAGAGGAAAACGTTAAGATTAAAGCCTTCGAATGTTCTTCTTTTAAGTTTTGCTCTTTGCGATACTTTATTTGGGATCTTAATTGTTTTTCATGTATCATCCGTTCTTGTTGCCGACCATACGATAAGCTCGCGGAAGATAGAGCTTCGTTATTTGGTGATACTGGATATTCTTGGAAATGCTGTGAATTGTTGTTCTGTGTTTCACTTGGGTTTGATTGCCAGTGAAAGATTTTTGTCACTGTTTGCACCTCTGAAACATTTAGTTGCGGTGACACGGAAGCGAACCATGGTAGCAGTGGCAAGCGTTTGGATTATTACGTTCACCTTGCCTTGGTTAGAACTGTGCGAATTACATCGAGTTTTAGATGGTGATGTTTCAAAGGAAGATGCCATTGTTTTGGCTAAATCGCAAGCAATTTATTCTCTGTTCAGTTGGACAACATTTACCTTGTTACCAATGATCCTGCTTGCAATTGCATATATTAAGATGCTTTTACGGATTCATACTTCTATTAAATCCAATCAAGGCAAATCTCTATCCCAGCCGAATTCCCGCACTACCACGAACAAGAGACAGAGTGACTCCAAAGCTATTGGTATTTTGCTTGCATGTATGTTATGTTTTTCACTCTGTCTATGCCATACTTTGCAGTGCGAGTCCTAAACGATGCCAGCCAAATACTGAAGATCGATTTTAACCGAATTCCTCCAAACGTTCTTAAAGTTCTGTACTGTTTACGTTGTTTGGTGTCATTTTTAAATCCTTTATTGTACACTGGTTGGAAAGCTGATGTTCGAAAAGAGGTTCTTCATCTTTTTTCTAAAAAACCGAAGCGACGTGGGCATGACACCAGGACATTATTTTCGAAAATCAATTGGATTACGCGAGATAAATTTTCCAAGGATTTTGCAAGATCAAGTACAGTTCGAAGTCAGAGGGAAAATTTAGAATTGTGTGATGTTTCATTGATTCAGAAAAATGACCAGAAAAATGAAAATAGTAAAGAAAATGGAGAAAAAGTACAGCTCTGCTGAAGAGTAGAGGAAACCAATAAATGCATAAAGCAATAAATTACCTATATATATATATATATATATATGGAACACAGGATAGCAAAATTAAACAAAACCTCTGTTTAACTATATACACACATATATATGTATATATATATATTTATAGTTATACAGAATATAAAAGATAACAATAGCAGATTGCTAGCTTGCTATCCATAATGTAAATACGGTAGTAAACAGGTATCCAGTGGTACATGAGAGCAATTTTTGGTGGGATGAGTGCCTTTATTTTGTTTATGTCAACTTCAAACAAAAGATAAAGTTGCTGAAGGAATGAGGAAATGGCGTCACAGAAAAATGGAAAGAACAACGTACCAGACGAAACCCTTAGAAGTTTATATTTTGCTTTTGGTGTGGATTTCAAAATCATGTACTTTCCAGGAATTTAACGATTAGTAACTTTGATATCAGCCTTAAACAAGAGGCACAAATAAACTTGGCAAGTTAATGTCTACTACCGAGCAATTTTTCTTTGCACTTGCCGAAGATGAAAGTTATACTCCAATATGTCAAAGAGGATAAAAATACCTGTTATTTATGGACCCAAAGTATATATCAGGGGGGTCCAATTCTTTGCTTTTCTGTTTCGTTGCCGATTTTTTCCGGTTTTGCTCTTAGGCATACCTGTTTTAATTGCAGGGAAAATGAAAGGAAGAAAAGGAACTGTTTTGTTATCTATGATTTTGGGAGTAAATACATAATTGTTGTTTTCTGTCGACCCCCCTTTTTTATTTACAGAGGAAACGATTATTTAAAGTTTTCATGAATATCTCCAAGGCACTTTTAAATACTTATGTGTAGTGCTTTAGTGGAATTGACAGTCTACGAAGCCTCTAATTTCGAGTGTTAATTACCTGGTGTAATAAACTATATGACCATTTATTGTACGATTTTTTTTGCTAAACGGAAATCAGGAAGGTAAAGTTTACATTTCGATGGGTTTTGAAAACTTTCATGCGATCAAGTTTATAACAATATGGAGTAGATTCAACACTTGTAACAAGCTATATTGTTGGTAAACCTTTAAATTGGTCCTATTTGTATCAAGAAAAGTCTCAGAGGGAGAAGCCGACGCTTTGGGGCAGTTACTTAACTTCCTTCTTTGAGGCAAATGATAACAGCTATTTGTTGGGTGATGGACGATAAAATTGATAATAATGAGCTGGCAGTAGTTAAGATCATTAGCCACCAGCTTTATTTGTTACTGTGATTTCTTACTCAATAAAATTGTTTTTATTGGTGGCAGTTTTAATTTTAATGCATATTTATATTTTTTATGTTAATAGTACTTTTAATGTTAATAGTGTTCTAATAGTAATAGAAGAGGGGAAATGCTAGTAGTAACAGTAACTGTAGTAATATTAATAGTAGTAGCAATTGTAAAAGCAGTAGTAGTCACAGTAGT
>RDPX01000078.1:1578071-1585571 GCA_003991215.1 Morbakka virulenta | reverse complement strand
ATGTATGTGTGTATGTATATGTGTAGGTATGTATGTGTATATGTATGTATATATGTGTGTATGTATGTATGTATGTGTATTTATATGTAAGTATATATGTATGTATGTTTTTGTGTATGTATATATATATATATATATATATATATATATTTATGTGTGTGTGTGTATTTGTGTATGTATGTATGTATGTTTTTATCAACTTTAATAACTTTTAAAATTTTTAAATTGAACTTTAATAAATTCGTTAATTGGTCTTCACAACGCTGTACACTGCAAAAAAATTACTGAAGAGACCAGAAATAGCGGCTTGGCATGCCAAGAAAACATACTGAAAGCATATTAATCACATCGATTATTTGAAAAGACCAATATAAAGAAAGCTAATCAGCCGCATACAAGGAGGTTTCTAATCTATGCGATTTAAATGATAAAANTGTATGTGTGTATGTATATGTGTAGGTATGTATGTGTATATGTATGTATATATGTGTGTATGTATGTATGTATGTGTATTTATATGTAAGTATATATGTATGTATGTTTTTGTGTATGTATATATATATATATATATATGTGTGTGTGTGTGTGTGTATTTGTGTATGTATGTATGTATGTATGTATGTTTGTATCAACTTTAATAACTTTTAAAATTTTTAAATTGAACTTTAATAAATTCGTTAATTGGTCTTCACAACGCTGTACACTGCAAAAAAATTACTGAAGAGACCAGAAATAGCGGCTTGGCATGCCAAGAAAACATACTGAAAGCATATTAATCACATCGATTATTTGAAAAGACCAATATAAAGAAAGCTAATCAGCCGCATACAAGGAGGTTTCTAATCTATGCGATTTAAATGATAAAAATAAGAACTCAATATCTGTTGAAATGTCGATTTTCACTGACGAGTCTAGCTTTATTTTTTACCTGTCCAAACAGTATGAAAATTTTGCGGTTCTGAATTTTGATAGAGCATATTCTAATGATCTGTACATTCGTCAAAGAATTTTGATATTACTTGTTTCCCAAGCGGTCATGCTATGCAAAGGAAAAGAAAGTAATCCGAGTAATTGATACCATATTAATATCATCTTTTATATATATATATATATATATTTTGCCGATATTTCGGGCGCTGCTACAATTACAATTATTAAAAATATTTCAGGATTAAGTATAAAACTCTAATATATCAAGACATACAGAAAAATTACTCGGAGCGGTTGAATTCCATTTGATTTTGTGTCCTTTCTTATTTTTACATTATCTTTTCCATAACTACTGACAAAAAAATCAATGAAATGCTTTCCTCCAAAAGGAATTTTAAAAGTTGCAAAACGCTTTCGTCGATACTTATCAAAACCACGAAATTATGCTAAGATGACCAAAGTGAGCATACAGCCACTTTTAGAATTGTCTTCGTTGACAGATACTGAAAAACACAAAATAATTTTATCAATTAAAATTTAATGGTGAGTTTCAATGGCTACATTAAATGGTTGCGTTAATTATTAATGAAAGCAATGGATTAGCTTATCTAAGAAAGCTAAAGTATCTGCAAGACCTCCCTGAATTTTATTTGTATTCTCTTCAGTTTACGTATTCTTCGCTTCACAAACACCAGATAAGTTAAAAAGTCGTAAACAATCATTTAGTGATAAAATATTTGACATCTACCTAGACAAATTGTCCTTATTTTATACAATTTGACCATACAGAAAAACACATTTTGTACTTAATTCGAAAAACATAACAATAATATTGTTGTCTAACTTGCCATAAGATACAATAATGTAAAACAAGAGATGTTTTTTTCAGAAGAATCCCTTATTGGAAATGAAATTTCACTTATGCTGAATCGCGATACAATTTAGAAAATAAGATCTAACCTCACTGCTCGGCAAATTTCTTTGCTTGACTAATGTGTTTAACAAATTAAGTGGTCCCGAAAAAATTAGGCAATTCAGTGACTTATGAGAACGATACACAGAGAGAGGGGGGAGGGAAGAAAGACAGGGGAAGAGTGACTTGGAAAGAGGGATAGGCGGGAGAAAGTGGGAAAGGGTGAAAGAGAGAAAAAGAGGGAGAGAGAGAGATGGGAAGAGAAAGAAAAAATGTGAAAAAGAGAAAATAAAATACAAAGTTTGCTGTATATACCAATTTCTTATGTATTAGTACTGAAAAACACCGAAAAATTAATACTAGTGATTTGCAAATTAGTTCAAAATATATAGCTTTGGTCCTAATTAAAAGCAGAACTGACTTTTTGGACTGATCTCTCTCTCTCTCTCTCTCTCTCTCTCTCTCTCTCTCTCTCTCTCTCTCTCTCTCTCTCTCTCTCTCTCTCTCTCTCTTTCTGTTGTGCTTCACATCACGCATTGTGATTCTGCACTTGTCACAGTTATGGTATTGTCACAAATGTGAGAATAAAGACTGAAAAAGGCAGGACAGGACAAATTTCCCGCCATGTGGCTTCGTCACTTCCACAATTAATAATCATCTTTAAAATCCCTCTCCCAACTGGTTCCATGCCTCTTTACACTCAGTCTTTCATAGAGCTGCGTAATCAGCGCAGTTTATATCATGTATTTTTAATGAAAGGCTTTTTTAATGGCTTCCTTTTGACCAAGATGCCAGAAAGAAACAATTTAAATCAAGCTGTAATTCATCCAACAGGAAAACAAAGAGGATAAAGACAGCCACAGTCAGTGTGTGGGATTGGCTGTTTACAACAATTTTAGACTATATTTAAATCCTTTTTATCTACAAGGTCAATGCAATGAAAAATTGATATGAATAGACTGTGATCTTCCTAATTCGAGGAATTTGATTTTAATTGTGGTGTATAGGAAATGTACAAATAAGATGCTTATCCACCTGTATAAAAAAATTCCTTTTTCTTCTAAACCTTTAAGTATGTAATTTTGATCAAGTTAGTGACTTATTTTATATTGATACAACGCTTTGAATGGTCTGAATTTGTTGATGTGGCAAAAACATGATAAAATAAGCATACGATAAAGACAGCTATTGGAGCTTGATAAGTGAATTCACTACAGGGAATTTCATTGATAATGCGCTGCAGTTTGAGTTATATGTTCAATAAAATACTTCCCGACCCCCCTAAATACACACACAAGCACGCACAAACACACACACACACACACACACACAAACTTTCGTCCACTCATCAATAACATATTCCCTCGTCTTTTTTTCTAACCATTTTACAAAATTCAGTTCCATATATAGATAGTTATATTAAAATTTATTTTGAAGAATGGAATTTAATAAACAAAAATATATTAGAAATACCTATTCAATTCAAATAGCGCATCCTCGAATAAGCCTTCGTTATTCTTGGGTCCTCTGCAAAACAAGCTTTTTCGGTACCTAATCGGAGGAAAATGCTGTCATGCTGTCAATGTTTTGTGTCATCATAAATTGACATGATTTAATGACGTCAGAAGTGACTGAGGACAATTTGGAGCTTCGTTGGAAGGTTGACAATACAATCTTACTTTCTAAAATGCTATTAACAAATGGCATTCAGTTGTAAATAAGCTCAAACGATCTTCTAAAAGTCAACTTTTGAAACCTCTAAAATACGTAATGACATTTTGTGATCAAAGTTATCAAAGTAAATCACTTTGAGATTTTTTCTATAAAACCAAGCTCTAGATTTTACTATAAAATCACTTTTAGATCTTTTCTATAAAGCCAAGCTCTAGATTTTACTATAAAATCACTTTTAGATTTTTTCTATAAAATCAACCTCTAGGTTTTACTATAAATTTACTTTCAGATTTTTTCTATAAAATCAAGCTCTAGATTTTACTATAAATTTAGTTTCAGATTTTTTCTATAAAATCAAGCTCTAGATTTTACTATAAAATCACTTTCAGATTTTTTCTATAAAATCAACCTCTAGGTTTTACTATAAATTTACTTTCAGATTTTTTCTATAAAATCAAGCTCTAGATTTTACTATAAATTTAGTTTCAGATTTTTTCTATAAAATCAAGCTCTAGATTTTACTATAAATTTAGTTTCAGATTTTTTCTATAAAATCAACCTCTAGGTTTTACTATAAATTTACTTTCAGATTTTTTCTATAAAATCAAGCTCTAGATTTTACTATAAATTTAGTTTCAGATTTTTTCTATAAAATCAAGCTCTAGATTTTACTATAAAATCACTTTCAGATTTTTTCTATAAAATCAACCTCTAGGTTTTACTATAAATTTACTTTCAGATTTTTTCTATAAAATCAAGCTCTAGATTTTACTATAAATTTAGTTTCAGATTTTTTCTATAAAATCAAGCTCTAGATTTTACTATAAAATCACTTTCAGATTTTTTCTATAAAATCAACCTCTAGGTTTTACTATAAATTTACTTTCAGATTTTTTCTATAAAATCAAGCTCTAGATTTTACTATAAATTTAGTTTCAGATTTTTTCTATAAAATCAAGCTCTAGATTTTACTATAAAATCACTTTCAGATTTTTTCTATAAAATCAACCTCTAGATTTTACTATAAATTTAGTTTCAGATTTTTTCTATAAAATCAAGCTCTAGATTTTACTATAAAATCACTTTCAGATTTTTTCTATAAAATCAACCTCTAGGTTTTACTATAAATTTACTTTCAGATTTTTTCTATAAAATCAAGCTCTAGATTTTACTATAAATTTACTTTCAGATTTTTTCTATAAAATCAAGCTCTAGATTTTACTATAAATTTACTTTCAGATTTTTTCTATAAAATCAAGCTCTAGATTTTACTATAAATTTACTTTCAGATTTTTTCTATAAAATCAAGCTCTAGATTTTACTATAAATTTACTTTCAGATTTTTTCTATAAAATCAAGCTCTAGATTTTACTATAAATTTACTTTCAGATTTTTTCTATAAAATCAAGCTCTAGATTTTACTATAAATTTACTTTCAGATTTTTTCTATAAAATCAAGCTCTAGATTTTACTATAAATTTACTTTCAGATTTTTTCTATAAAATCAAGCTCTAGATTTTACTATAAATTTACTTTCAGATTTTTTCTATAAAATCAAGCTCTAGATTTTACTATAAATTTACTTTCAGATTTTTTCTATAAAATCAAGCTCTAGATTTTACTATAAATTTACTTTCAGATTTTTTCTATAAAATCAAGCTCTAGATTTTACTATAAATTTACTTTCAGATTTTTTCTATAAAATCAAGCTCTAGATTTTACTATAAATTTACTTTCAGATTTTTTCTATAAAATCAAGCTCTAGATTTTACTATAAATTTACTTTCAGATTTTTTCTATAAAATCAAGCTCTAGATTTTACTATAAATTTACTTTCAGATTTTTTCTATAAAATCAAGCTCTAGATTTTACTATAAATTTACTTTCAGATTTTTTCTATAAAATCAAGCTCTAGATTTTACTATAAATTTACTTTCAGATTTTTTCTATAAAATCAACCTCTAGATTTTACTATAAAATCACTTTCAGATTTTTTCTATAAAATCAAGCTCTAGATTTTACTATAAATTTACTTTCAAATTTTTTCTATAAAATCAAGCTCTAGATTTTACTATAAATTTACTTTCAGATTTTTTCTATAAAATCAACCTCTAGATTTTACTATAAATTTACTTTCAGATTTTTTCTATAAAATCAAGCACTGGATTTTACTATAAAATCAAGCTCTAGAATTTACTATAAGATTACTTCTAGATTTTTTTTTATAAAATCACTTCTAGATTTTTCTTTGAGTAATAAGCTAGCCTTTTCGAGTAACATGTTCAAAGCACAAGTTTATTGGCTATACAGACTTTAGACTACCTGCATAGTATGAAAACAATAGATATTTTCTGGAACAGCCGATAGTATTTTTAATCTTTATTAACGGACGCTTTATTCAAGTGAATTTTGGATTTGCTGTACCTTCTTGGAGATTGATTGATTGATTGATTTAAAAATATTATTTATGCAGGGTAGTGTTCTCAAAACTGATATTAACATATCTATATATAAATAAAATTTGTGCTTTTCACAGATTCCTGTTGGAAAGTAAAAAGAAGACTAACAACCAACGAAACAAAATGAAATTACTTCACCACTACTACTAATAAATTGATGATGATAACAATTGTAATAATAACAATTTTAATAATAATAATAGTATTAATATTATTATTATTAATGATTATAATTAGTTAAAAACATTTTTAAAATTCTTTCGTCCATTTGCCAGCACAAACATGTCTTTTTAAAAAGATTCCAGTTTTACTTTAGATAGACTTTTTTATTGTTCAAGCCATTTAATATTCTGAAAATCTCTAGGCAAAGCCATTTCTTCATGATATTCTCAATAGATGGAAAGTTTACGTCAATGTTTTTAATAGTATCTCTTCCTGTGGTTAAAACGAGCCACAAAAGTGAAGAACAGAGTTGAAAAGAGAACACGGAAGGAGAGTCTGCCAAAAATGTACTTAGAGATACTACCGCTGGTGATTTATCCCCAAGAAAACCAATTAGAGATACTTTCAATGATGACATACCCAACCTTGAAGCAAAAAGATACCATCACTGATGATATGCCCGAGCCTGAGCCATAGAGATACTATTACTGACGACATACCCAAGCTTGAAGCACAAAGATACTATCGCTGATGATATATCTCAAAGCTGAAAAAGTAGAGATACTTTCACTGATGACATAACCAAGCTTGTGCCATAGAGATACTATCACTGATAATATGCTCAAGCTTGAACCATAGAGATACTATCACTGGTGATTTACCCAAGCTTGAACCATAGAGATACTATCACTGATGATATGCTCAAGCTTGAACCATAGAGATACTATCACTGATGATATGCCCAAGCTTGAACCATAGAGATACTATTATTGATATGTCCCCAAGCTTTAACCGTGGTGATACTGTCGCTGATTATATGCCCAATCTGGACACATAGAGATACTATCACGGATGACATATCCCATCTGGATAGTTAGAGATATTGTCACTTGCAACTAAATCACTCAGGCTTCTTGCAAAATTTTAATCGATATGAGTCGGGAGTTAAAGATGATCTGCCTTTACTTGAAATGTGTATGCAGAAAACTAAATTTTCTGCATCGATCAGAGGATAATTTGGTAGTACCTTCATCGTGTCAAAACGCCCTGTCGGGAATTTTCGAGACGATGAAGAGAGAGCATTTGAAGGGTCTACAGATTTTGATCTTTTGTGTTCCAAGCCCTCGGGGTTTTTTTATCTTACTGTAATTCCTGGTTGCTGGAAATGGAGATTGAGATAAGGTCTGAGCAATTAAGTGCTGTGTATGCAAGCTCAGCTAACTGTTGCCACGATATTAAGAAGGAATAAACAATGAGACCCCAAAATTGCCAGAGTGATGTTTGAGGGGACATATGTAAGGGTTGGCCATCTGGAAACAAGAAGGAGGGAAAAAACGACAATGCCATAGAATAGTCACGTAC
>RDPX01000078.1:1570571-1573071 GCA_003991215.1 Morbakka virulenta | reverse complement strand
ATCATTATCATTATTATTATTATTGTTGTTATTTATCATTCTTTGTGTCTCATTCTTTATAACGATGATGTTATGCCTGTGTTCTTTTTGGAGCAGGCTACAACCAACAGCTTTAGGTCTCAAGAATCTTCCTCGGTATTCTTGCAGTGTCGCAAAGAGAGGCTTTCTGCTACTCCTCAGATTAATCTTGGGATTAATTTAGCATGTGAGCATTTCGGTAATTTTTTTTTTCTCTCTTAAGGTCGAAATGATGTTCAATTTGCTCTTGTTTTTTCTCTAGAATTGCCTTGTCGCCAGGAGATGCTATATTAATGATGAAACACTTTCTTGAATCATTTTTAAAAACCAGGATATTACGGAGGCGATGTTCAATGTAGTAATCAATCTGTATTTTAAAGTTCAACAAAATTCGCCCACTTTCATTCTCCATGAAACTCTCTGGTTGGTGATTGAACCACTTTCTTCCTTGAACAAGGTTACATTTCTCACAAAACTCTAGGTGGATGATTTTTTTTTATTTCTTCTTATTATTATTATTATTTCTTCTGAATATCACAACTCTTTGATAGCAAAGGTCGGCAAAATTCACTAAACATCAAGTTACTACATGTAACCTCGGATGTTTAGTACACAGCGAAAAATCCTCACTGTTACCAATAAGCACGCTTTTGTAGAATACCAAAGTGAATATTCAGAATGATGGTGTAAAGAAAGTCCATGAAATTCTGAGAGCTTCTGAGAGCTTCTAAGTGCTCCAATTACTATGGAGATGACATTAATCTTATTGCATTTCCAGATTCTACTGATCTCAAACTTCACATCATCACACCTTTTGATCTTGATGTCCTTTTTCCTCAATTCGTGTGTCAAAGGGGTACATGACGTCAATAACTAAACAAGATTTACTCTCCTTATACAAAATCAAAATAGCAGGTCTACTGTGTTTTAGCTTTTTGTCAGTCTGCATAGTGAAGTCCCATAGCAATTTGATACCATCGTTTGCACCTACTGCTTCTGGTTTATGCTCGTAGTTCAGTTCACTGTGGGATAAATTGCTAATTTTGAATAACTCCGAGTGCAAAAAAGAGCATTGCACACTGAGACAATATGAGAAAATAGTTTCATCACATTTGCCACAAATTCTACATAGCTGGCTGCTGGATGTTTTATCTGTGAAAAATTGAATGGATCTAGTTCTTACAGGCTGCTTTTGGACGATTCTTCTCAAGAAGACTATGCTGACTTTCCTCAAGGATCTCTCCTTTTGGTTTGCCCTGACCAATTGTCCCTTCTCTGATTACTGCTTCGAGCATTGACTAGTCAGAACTTATTTCCTCTTGATTATATGGACATTCATAATTATCACTAGTTGACAGATTCTCAGGTATGACCGTCAAAATATCTTTCTCAACATGTAATTCATTACCTTCCTTCTCAATTTGACGAGATATCTCTTGGTTTAATTCATCGTCAGAACCTTCAACTACCGGAATATCCGCTAGCAGTTCATTCTCATTTTCTAATAAATTAAAACGTGAAACCTCAACAACTTCAATATCTTCTTTTACCTTTTCCTTGACTTCTCTCAGTTCAAATTCAGTTAGTCTCTTACTATTTATAATATCATGCCTGATATTAACTAATCCATTTGCGTCCCAATAAGTTCTTACATTCAGGTTTCGTTTTTTCCATACACTGAAAGTGTTTTCAGTGTGGCTTCCTGCCGGTTTTTCTGGTGACATATAAAAAGTATATATAACTTCTGCATAATCCTCTCTGTTCCAACCTTGTTTGATGATGTTTCTCTGGATGGGCCAGCTGGTAAGTTTCCCAGTGCTTGGTGACCATTAGAGTTTTAATTTCTTTTATTTTAAGAGGTTGCTAATTCTGTCGCACAGTTTTCGATCCCAAGCTGGTTCAGCTCCCTTGGGGGACGCATCTCTTGTTTACCCACCTATGGACAATGTGGTATGATTTTTGACTTCTAGTTTCATGATTTCTAAATAATGCATTTTACCCTTACTACCAAGAGGCTGAATATTCCGTGCCAGGTGCCAGGTTTGTATTCAGAGTTTTCCTTTTTCTTGGTGGACTACCAACCAAGGCTTGTGAGCTCCACCTACCCAGGGCTAATAGGTACTTTATCTCGCCCAAGGGTAACCTGGAGGTAGCTGTTGCAAAGAGTAACCTCATTCGCCCGGGTCGAAACTCCACAACCGGATGCATTTTAACGTCATACCCAGGACGTTTATTATTATTATATAAGATATACAATTATCCACCGGGTAACCCCGGTGACCAAAGGTGGATTAAGGTTTTTAAAAAAATGAGACAAGTTTAATGGAGATAAAATTCAAACTGAGAGAAATTTACGGTGAATATGGGCCGTGCTAGTAAGGACGATTTTCTGAATTTCATGGAGTTTATGTTCGCCTGGTACTTTCGAGATGTTTTTTCAGTTCCCTTGTTGATCATTCCAAGTGCCCCGACTATGACCGGC
>RDPX01000078.1:1545702-1552821 GCA_003991215.1 Morbakka virulenta | reverse complement strand
GTTTGCCATGCTTAACCCACTCTGGAAGTCAAACCAATACAGTAGTAAGACAAAGATTCGAGTGTATAACAACAACGTGATGTCCATGCTACTCTATGGAAGAGAGATGTGGAAATTAAATGGAAATGATGTCACCAGACTGGAAATATGTCAGAGAAAATGTCTGAAAAGGATTCTCTGTATCTTCTGGCCCACAAAAGTCACAAACACCGAGCTCTACCTTAGGACGAAGACCAATCCATTAGGAGAGCTCATAAGGTGTAGGAAATGGAGATGGATTGGACATAATCTGAGGAAACCACAAAATGATAGCTGTAGAGTAGCCCTAACATGGACACCAGAGGGGAAAAGAAAGAGAGGACGCCCGCGAACAACATGGCGGAGGAGTGCGGAAGCAGAAAGAAATGACCTAGGATGGCAAACATGGAATGAAGTTAGGAACATAGCCAAAGACAGAGAGAGATGGCGGAGCATGCTGTCAAGCCTTATGAGCCGCCCATGGCTCGAAGAGGATAAAAAAAAAAAGTTGTACGTAAAAATTCTTAACATTTTTAGTGTTTCAAGACTTATGAAAGAGATGACTAGAATTCTTCAATGTTTAATTCCAACTGAAAAAACGGAAGTGAATAAAGCGAATTGGGGTGGAGGAAAAATTCAACCATGGACTTAATAAGCACTTGATTACATTCATTCATTGACATATAGACCAAAACACATACTTTCTTTCTACTTAGAAAGCTGTTGTTGCAGTTATAAAGCATACCATACCATCCAAGATTCCTCTCAGCGACCTTTTTATATCTTCAAGTAGTGCAGCGTAGAGAACAGGGCAATAAAATTCGCCACAGTCAGAAATCGATGAAATACAAGGGATATAATGCTAAAGGACTATTAAAACTGACGCCTCAGAACACTTCAGTAAGCCGATATGTGAAGAACAAAGGATCCATTTGAATGTTATAAGAAGATAGCTAGGGATAATAATCAAATTAAGGAAAGCTCCACTCAAGTATGGTAAGGTTAGCTCACCAATTTACTGTAAGTTCAATCTTCTTAATAAAAGTACATATAATCAGTTAGAAATAAATGCTCAGTAAAGTTAGTAGCATTAGAAAGTATTAAATGAGGTGAATTTGAGATCAGTATTTTGTACCTGTGTTGTTTTCAGTATTGGTGTTCTAATGAAGGCAAGAATATGAAGACTTCTTATTTATTGGATGTAGCCGTGGGAGAATAAATAGCGGATTTTTTAAATAACCAACCTAAAAAGGGAGCCATAAAATACTGAGCCATGCGGTCTCCGGGGGGAGACCTCAGAACTCATAATGTGTTCGACAGACATACGGAGGCTGTTGGTGCAAGAGATGCTGATATGACAAACCGAACAGGCTGGAGACGGCTGATACACTGTGGTGACCCCTAACAGGATATAGCCGAAAGACAAAGAAGAAGAAGAAGAAGAAGAAGAAGAAGAAGAAGAAGAAGAATAAGAACTAGAACACATTCTGGACTTAGTTTACTGTCGCATCATGAGAACGTAGAGACAACACAGGGCTCTATACTTCTTTAGAAGCTTTGGTTCCTGACTTAAATGTGTGCTTTGTTCAGAACGATGATTATTTGTTGAAGGGCTTGATTAATGATAGTCAACGTAGGTCTAACTTCAGTGGGGTTAACTCAATCCTACAGCTAATGACTAAGTTAAACAATTTTTTCAAATAGTATCAATAAACTATTGTAATGGTAGTTTTAATTACACCGGGAAACACTTATTTTGTTGCATTAAAAAAAGACTTTCCTGTAATCAATTTGGGTGTGAAGATTTCAAATCTGGAGTCGGTTTATGTCTGCAAGCGAGAGATATTACGCAATTTGACATTTTTTATTTTTTTTTAATATTTGGTTATTATAGGAAATTGCAATATCAGCCACAATTCTTTTGTTCACTTGAATCTTAAAACGGTATGAAAGTCATTTATGTATGTTAATTAAGGCAAAAGAAACAGATAATTAAAATCTGATGCGAGTAAATTACATTGAGAGTAAATTACACTGTTGTTGATTGTGCCATAATTTCTGGTAGCGTTTCTTAGAAAACATCAGTCTCTATCCCAAAGTTAGATTACTATCCTTCAGAACATCACCACACCTGATGAAACCTTATCAATTTCTTTTTGTATTTTACTCCGGCACGAATTTGCGTTTGTAGCTTTTGCACTTGTTTGATGCTCCAGCAGTAGTCAGCCATTCTACTTTTGTCCCATCGCCCTTGGTAGCGTTCTTCCATGATCTTTAGGTCTTGGTGGAATCGTTCTCTTTGTTCGTCACTCACTGCCCCCAGGTTGTCAGGGAACTTATCAAGGTTGTTGTTTAAAAAATGAAGCTTGATGCTCATGTTGCACTCGAAATCACGAAAAGCGAAGAGCATTCTGTTCACACGTTCACTGTAGTTCTCCGCCGTATCGTCTCCAAGGAAGTTTTAAACAACTGCCGCAAAGGACAACCATGCTGCCTTTTCTAAAGCGGTCATCTTAGCGCCAAACTGATCATCATGAATGAAGGTTCGAATCTGTGGGCCATCAAACACACCTGCTTTGATCTTCTTAAATGATAACCCGGGTAAAGCTGTGATGATGTGTTGGAAACATTCACCTTCGGTTTCCAGTGCCTTGACAAATTGCTTCATCGAACCTAATTTGATGTGAAGAGGAAGAAAGATGAACTTATCTCTCGTTTGTAATTGGGTCTTTTATGATATTTGGTATGCCTGATTCAAGGGTGTCACGAATAGGCCATCATAATCCTTCTTGACACAATGTCTGCCCCGTACTCGGTTGTCTCACATACAGAGGAAACATGGAAACTTGGAGAAACCTTTCTGTTGTCCAAGAAGAAAGTTGACCATCTTTTTGTCTACACAAATGATCCAATTGTGCTCATGATACTTTAGTAAGTCCATGACCATTCTCATATTATCATAGTCTTCCAGCAAATGCACTGAGTGACCGACAGGTAGTGCTCCATAAACATTGCCATTATGTAAAAGAACACACTTTAGATTGCATTTTGAATTGTCTAAAAAGAGTCTCCATTCAGCAGGACTAAAGTAAGGTACACCCAATTCTTTGAGAAGTCCTGGGATGTCATGGCAGTAAACAAACTGCCTGTCTTCTGAAAATAAGGTCACAAAACCTGGTCAAGATTTCTGAAATATGATACTTTAACAAAGTCATCAACGAGCTTTCTGCCTTGTAATCTTGATGCCAAAACCTCTTCTGATTTCTTTGAAAGACCCAAATCCCGCACTAAATCATTTAGTTTAGCCTAGGAAGAGGCTTGGGGACAGGGAAAGATTCAGTGTCTGAAGAACAGTCCTCCGATTGTGAACACTTTTCTGACAATTCACTGTCACAACTGTCTTACTCGCTTGTATCATGTCCAATGTCTTTATCGTCCAATGACCACAAGCCTTTAAAGACTGAAATAGGAACTTCACCAGAGTGTAAATCAGGCCGAATAGCTAAGGAAATGTTCGGGTACGTAATCTTATGTCGGTTTTTCTTCCAAACAGCCGTTGTGTTTACCATGTAGCAATAAGAGTCAGTTACATGGTTGGTGGATTCACTCCAAATCATTGGAACTCCAAAAGGCAGACCTTTGCGTTTTCCTTTGGTCCAGTCTCGAAGCATTTCTTCACAATTGTGGCACACAACATAAGGAGCCCATTGCTTGTCTTGATCAACAAGATAAACTACAGAATATGCCTTGTAGGCACGCTTGACGAACGAGGATATGTTATGTCTCTGACGATTGAGTGTGTAGGATCCACATATGTAGTAGAATACATCAGGCTTGTTTCTGCAATGATATCTCTTTATGGAACCCATATTTGAACTGAATCAAAAGAAGAATGATCAAAATATAAGAAGCTATAAAAAAATATGGAAGTGAAAATGCTTATACAAGGTTAACACAAGTTCACATTTGTACAATTTCATTAACCTTAAATTGCATACAAACTAGAGCTTGTAGAGAAAAACTAATTTCCAATTTGAAATCAGCGCCTAAAACTCATTCAGAATCAGTTAAAATATCTAATGAAACTTAACTGTAATAAAAAGTTGTTCTGCAATGTTATTTATATATTAATTTTTATTCTTTTGTATTTTAATTTTCATTATTCCTGTCCCTAGTCATGAAGAGCTTCAAACTAAAGCAAACCAACTGATTGAAAACTGCAAGGAGGCAAAAGATAAAATTAAGGTAATTGCCTTTACCCTCCCTCCTGTTGCTTTAATAAACATGAATTAGAGTACATAGAAAATTAACTTAAATATCAATTGTGAGAAATGTCAGAAATATAAAAACTGGAATAGGAAAAGTACATTTACACTGAACTGGATTTGAAACAGTGCCTATGGCTATCATAGATGAGTGCTCTAACATCTAAACCTTCAGCGCTCGCTCTCAACCAGATCATCACCTTTCAATTAGGTACACTTTTCTTCCTCCAAGTCTCTATCGTTGGACATCACATCCCAATCACCCATTTAGGGCTGTGTCTCCCACAAAAGGGCAACTTCCCTTCCAAAGTCAGATCAACTAATCCCAACATAATGGAGGTAAAGGAAATTGTAAAAAAATGCAATACAGATGAATAGGAATGTGAATTGCAGAAAAGTGAAAAATATGTGTAATCGGGTTTGAACCAGTTCCTATGATTTTCATAGCCTTATGCTTTTTCACTTAAGCTAACAGTCGTCGTCTTTAAACATCAATTTTTTCCAGCCCTTTCTTTCACTTAAGTGTGCTGTTTTTCCTCCCAGATTCCTATTGGTGGACATTTCATCCCACGCACTAATCTAGGGCTGAGTCACGCACAGAACCACAAATTCCCAGGTCATTTCAACTGATTCCAGCATATAAAAAGGGCAAGGACACTTTGAAAATAATATATTATAGATGGAGGATTTGGAAGCATGTAAAGTTTCCTAATTCCAAATCCTCTCTAGATATATTATATTGTTTTTAAAAGTTATCGTGTAAAAGATAATTAATAAAATAACAAAACAAATTAAAAATTAAAAATAGAATATAATACTCTTTCGTCGCTTTTGCTTTCATTTTCTTGCGTAAGACCTGGTCTGCATCCATTATACCCAGGTACTTATAGAGATCCCCTTCATTCATTGCCATGATGACTGTATCATCTGTTAACACAATCCCATCAGACTTTGGATTTTTCTTCATTTTAAAACTGACATTGCACACTTTTCAATCCCGAATTTCATTCCAATATTTTCACTTACAACCCTGACTGTCTAAACTAAATAGTTTAGTACCTTCTAACTTCCACGCAACAACTTTAGATCATCCATAAACAAAGATGATACAGCCTCTCTTCATTTACAAATTAGTAGTAAGCATTTGCTTTACTTTAAACTAGGGTCCACGGAATCATGGCTAATACAAACAGCAGTGATGATATTGTGTCACCTTGAAAAATCCCTCTCTTAATTTCAACTTTACCTAGTACTTTATTTCCAAATATGAGTTCGATTCTCCAAAATTTCATATTTTGATCTAGTATACCGACTACATTATCAGCTATTCCAAATATACACAGGCACTCTTAGATATAAGAGTGAGGAACATTGTCATGACCATTTTTATAGCCTATTCACCCTGCTACTAGGTTTTTCTTTCTTCTTTTACCTTCTCGAAGAATTTGTTGATCTATGTATAGCATATCATTTGTTCCCCTTGAGCCTTTTCTACAACCATTTTTGCTCCTCTTGGATAATTCTTTTTCTCTCCAAGTGGGTATACCTTTCTTCAGCTTTCATGCCAGTCAATAGCTTCCACATTAGTGGCAAACATGTTATTGGCCTGTAATTACTCAATACGTTACCTTTCGTGAAGTCTTTCAATAACAAGACGGTTCTACCTTCTACCATTGTGGACTCTCTGGTCTTAGACAAAAGCCCTGAACTAGGTCTGACTTCGGCGATTTCCAGTTAGGCATTTCTTTTAAAACTTTCTTAACCTTACTTATTGTGATTTTAATCTTATCGTCTTTAACCAATTTGAAACAATATCTTCTGATAAAATTACTAAATTCTGTCCTGATATCGTTTGACCTTTGCAGCTTTTGCTTTAATCTGCTGTTTTGACTCTTAAAATACTCGCTTGTATCCTTTTTGCTTCAGCCAATACCTCTTCTGCAGTAATGCATTGAAGCGGCTTTTTATCTTTCCACCATTCTTCAATACTTCTACTCTTGCAATATCTTTCTTCAGTTGTATAATCTGACTCTCTAGCCTTCTTTTCCACCAAGGCTCTTTANTTAACCTTACTTATTGTGATTTTAATCCTTCTTGATTAAATCTGCCCCTTTGCCCTTCTCTTATCGTCTTTAACCAATTTGAAACAATATCTTCTGATAAAATTACTAAATTCTGTCCTGATATCGTTTGACCTTTGCAGCTTTTGCTTTAATCTGCTGTTTTGACTCTTAAAATACTCGCTTGTATCCTTTTTGCTTCAGCCAATACCTCTTCTGCAGTAATGCATTGAAGCGGCTTTTTATCTTTCCACCATTCTTCAATACTTCTACTCTTGCAATATCTTTCTTCAGTTGTATAATCTGACTCTCTAGCCTTCTTTTCCACCAAGGCTCTTTAGCTCTATTTTGTTTTGCTATTTTCACTTCCTGTTACGGCAACTGCAACAGCATTTAATAGGTCATTTGTCATCGTAATATCGTTACTCTTGACCTTATTTATCACTTCCTTTACTTTCTGCACTTCTGCCAACATTTTCTTTTATTAATTTTCCTCACAATCTTTCTCTTTCATTGGCCTGTATAATGTTATGAAGTCTTTCTGTGATTTCAAGTTCCTCGTGTTTAAGTAGTCCATTCTCTTCTTCCTCTGGCTCTAGTTCTTCTCGCGTATAATTTAGTTATAATTTAGTCTTCTTCCTCACTCCTGTTTTCACATTCATGCTCCCTTCCCTAATTTCAATATTATCTTCGTGGTTATCTGTTTGTGGGTCATTCATAAAATCTAGTCCATGAGCCTTTCGTTTTATTTTTCCAACCTCCACATCCAACCAACC
>RDPX01000078.1:1516728-1538063 GCA_003991215.1 Morbakka virulenta | reverse complement strand
TGTTCTGAATTTTTGTTATTGATTTAACAGTTCAACCATTAACTTGATTTGTAAAAACAATCTATTTTCTCTTTTAGATATAAAAAATGTTATGGTTATGAACAAAAACGAAAATATACTCAACAACAAATATTGACATTCTCTGTTATGTCCAATGTCTACGAAACGCCAATATGTTTATACACACTCCTTAAATAAAAGCACAAATCCAACTTTTTTAAACGAAAAACTGAACAAAACCCAAGATCTCGCCAGACTTTATCATCTATGAACACAGAAACCAAATCTACTTAGTAGTTGTAAGAATTTATAAAGAACAAGCTTGATATTCACCACTTGGTAAACAGAAACCTCAACAAAGGCTGAAAATAGCAAGTTCTTTTATTGGTCAATATTATAGCAGAGTGACAAAATAGCAACAGCGTTATTTACAGTGAAAGTGTGTAAAACACCCAACCAGGTTTGCAATGGGAGCAACATAAAAAATACAAGTCGAACCGCTCGTAGTGATAATAATAAGAGGTATGATATGTTTGGTATGATATTAGTAGAGAGGAAGAGTATGTGAAAAAAAGAATGATGTTCAAGGCAAAATTTAAAAAAAGGAAGACACAGCGGAGGTTTATGAATACGGTAAAGACGGACACCAGGGAAGTGAGCCCAACAGTAAAGGATGTAGAAGACAAGGGGGACGTATCATCCGCGGTGGCAACCGTTCGATAAGCGAAAATACTGAATGACGAACAAAATGATTTGGTGCAGTATGTTTACTTTATGGTTAAAATCACTGGATGTTTTGTATTTTTGACTTAGTACGTAAGCTTTATTGTCCAGTTTCCAAACTGTCAACCTTTTCGGGTACCCTTGTAATGACCCTTGGCCTGTACATTTTTCACTACCGACTTAAACTTATTTCGAACATTTCGAAAATAATATATTGGAATAAACACTCTTCCTAACATATTATTTTAACCTAACCTTTATTTCTTTAACTAATCCTCAATTTCGTAATGTAATATTCAAGATATCGCTCATAACCACACTTTATATTTTATTTTTTCCTCCTGATTTACTAAAAGGAAGCGTATGTAGCGACCCTTGAACAATGCAGGTCACGTTGTCAAGGCGATTTCACTCTCAAATCTTTTTTATTCGATTTGTTGTTGTGGGTCTTTCCAGAGAATAGTTTTGACAACAACAGCTACGGAATGCATTTGAACCTCGATTATCCGGACCAGAGGGGCGGGAAGCAAAATTTTTCGGAGAACTGATTATCCGTAAACAAACGACACCTTACTCGATATACATGTACATGTATTTAATTTAGAACACACGTTCAGGTAAATATATACCCGGACCGGAAGATCTTGTTCGGATAATCGAAAATTCAGGGAATCAGTGTTCGGATAATCGAGGTTCGCTCAAATTACATATTTTGGATGATAAACAATTAACTTTGAGGTTAAGATGTTTTCGTTATTTGCTTTTCTGAAGCTAGCCCAACTGTCTTAAGAAAAATCTCAAAGATTTTCTGTTCTGAATAAAACCTAAACATTTTGAATACACAATCGCTGCACGAATGACAAGGTCAATGCTCCACTGTTACGATTACTGGATATGCGTAATTTCGAATATTCATTTTGATAGGAAAAGTATTTTTATACAGAATTTCTATATACAATTTATATATAACTGTTTTTGCTCATGAATTAGGTTTCTAGTCTATTTTTTACCAGGAGTATTACCAACAGAATTTTGTAGATAAAATGGAAGTTGAAAAAATGATAAAGGACGTTGAAATTAAGGTAATACTTCTTCCTTTATTCTTCTATTTTTGTTTGACTGTCCATAAAATGCACGTTTGAAATACAGCTACACCTTCTAGTAGAGGCCACGTATGTCATAGGATAGCTCTATATGGTAATCAGAGGTGCTTACTACGTAGAACAAGAACATAGATTTTTGTTAACAAAATGTAAAGCAGTATTTATATATCTGCCAAACTCCGGTACTCTTTTTTCCCTTTTGATTCTATGATGATTTTTTTAACCTCATTTTACTTCAACAATTGGTGCTCAGGCGGTGCCCTTTAGAGGAAAATTTCTTTTGGCAGTGAGAAATTTCTTGGCCCGATGCCCTTCCTGACGCCAACCAATGGCTTTTTCCTTTGTAAAGTTCCAAATTCTCCTTCGCCTTGCCCGAATCGAACCAGGAACCTTTTGGTTACTGTGCAACTACACTAACCATTAAGTCACGAATCCTCCTCTCATTCTATGCTGATAGTGGGGAGAAAATTTCATTAATCCTTGAAGTTGAGCCCCCCCCCCCTCATTAAAAGCCTTCCTGTGTCTAAAAGGCACTTTGGTGATTTCCTTAGAATTTTGAATAGATACTGCAAAAATTGGCTAGAATGCAAAACATATGTGCGTACACTAAAAAAGTGAAAGATCTTGTGATTTAATTTGATACATCGTATCATTCTTCAGTTGGGAGGGGGGACTCATTGCCTTTTATAAGCGGAGTAATCATATACATAATTGGGGCCTGTAATTTAGGAGAGAAAGTCTAAAATTAAAGGCAAATTAACATATTTGAGGTCTGAGATTTTAAGGGCTATAAACTAGGTTTTTGAGTTAAACATAAATTCTTTCTTTTTCCGAGAGAAATATGTTTATGTGTGCAAGTTCTGTATGTTTGGGAGGAAAATGTTTCAAAACACTATTTTCAAGGAAGAGCAACTTACACAGGAAGAGCAGTCGATTATTTCAGGCTTTAAAAATTTGGTCAACATATTTCGTGTCTTTGAAAAATTTGCTTAGTGTATTAGCTGTCTTTGAAAAGTTTGGTCAAAATATTTAATATCGGAAAAAGTTGCTCAATATATTCTGTGTCTTTAAAAAATGTGTGTAATATTTTTGGTATCATTGAAAAATTTTTCAGCATATTTGGTGTCTTTGAAAAATTTGTCCAACATATTTGAGGGTGTGAGAAAATAGCCTGACATAATGATTCCCGTCAAAATTTCAACTAGTTCCCCCCTGGGAACAATTTCTTGTTTCGTAGGACATTTTGCCTGTGGCTTTTACAAATTCAATACAAATATTTTGTTTTACACTTTACATGCATAGTCGAATTTCTAAGCGTATTTTTCTTTCGTCTGGAGATCATTGCTACCATGCAAGCAGAAAATCAGTTTCTTTCGCGCCATAATTGAAAGTAAGACTCTCCACGTCCGCACTACCAAAGTATAAAATAGCCGTATCTAATCATTTCAGTAGCCTGACGATGGGAGAAGTATCTCTCGAAACGTAGCTCAGGAAAAGCTTACGACTCATGACATGATAAAGCTCTTACATCTATGGCTTCCTCTGAGTCCATAAAGTTCAGAATTTTCAAGATTATTAGGAAGTTAATGGTTGCCACACTCGTATGTTTCGATACATTAAGAACATCAATTGGAAGCGACATGTTACAAACAAAGAATTTTACGGAAGCCTACCCAGAGTTACCGATACCATTAGGGTACGCCAACTACGCCTCGCAGGATAATGCTTCAGAAGTGCAGAACCTTCAGCGCTTACTGTGCTGTGGAAACTGCGCCATGGTTATAGAAATGTCGGCCTCGTGGAAAGTGCTGATTATGAATTCGGATGTGCCCGATTGATGATGATAATGATGATGATGATTTTGCTTATCAATGACTAGGTGCTACTATTTTCAAAACACACTTTCATCAGTATATATATATGTATATATATATGTATATATATATATATTGCTAACCTGGAAACACTTAACTCATAGAATGTACAAGATAGCTTATCCTCGTTGTACCTTTCGATAAAGAGAAGCTATAATTAGCAATGTGTGGTTTTTCATGATTCCCAGACAACATGTTGGAAATTGAGTTGAATAAAAGTTGGGTGAAACAACCCTGTTATTTCACAAGTCATGCTATTCTTATATTTGCTTTCCAAGTTATTGTTTTCTTTCTTTCTTTTTTCTATTTGGAGGGCTGTTACAAATTAAGAAGAGTATTTTAATGTATTTATACCAATTATTTATTTTAAAATATGCATTTTTATGTACCTTTATAAGAAAAATTCATTTACATTTTCATTACAAAATTAATAGAAAGCCCGAAAAGGTTACTTTAAGAGTCTATTAGTCGTGTCCTTATTGATCTGTGCGAATCAAGGTGGATTTTCAAGATAGACAAAATAGAAGAAATCCTTCACCTGCACAGTCAATGTGTAAAAATGCTCCTTGTTCTGGAACCCTGTTTATTGTATCCCTACTTAATTTCACGGAAAGATTCCACTAATTTACACCAATGTTTCCTTCCAAGCTGTTTCTCGCATAAGCTTTGTAAGCTTGGAAACTAAGACCATGATATCACGCTTTCTACTCTAATAAGGAGCTTTAAAAAACATTTCTAGATTTTCAATACCAGTAAATTGAATCAATGAAACCTGCCAATGACCGCAAGTTTTACTCGGTCACAGTAGGGGCCAATAAATACAGGCCTTTAATGTCTAAAAAACAGCCTGACTATAAGTGTCTTACAGCTCTTCTTCTTCTACTTTCGACATTAAACCAGCTCCCTTGGACTTCTCACTACAGTTCCCTTCAGTACTTGTGCGCTTATCCTTAATTTCTGCCTCCATTTCTTTCATAGTTCTCTTAATAGCATGTCCCCAGCGCAAATTCTACCCTACCCTTCTCCTCCTCTTATTTTTCCTGCTTCCACTGAATTTCCTTACACTTTCTACTTTTCCTTGCCACTATTTTCTTTCCTTGCCCCCGCCCCGCCTCTACCTTTCTCATGTTCCCTTACTTCTGGGCTTCCTACCTTTCAAGTGTTCATTTTTCCTTCTCCTCTTCCCGTACTTTCCCCTTCTTCTCCTATCTTTTCCCTGTTTTTCTTACCTTTACCTGCTTCCCTCTCTTTCTCCCCTTACTTCTACCTTTTTTAGCTCCTTCATGCCTCCTACCTTTTCTTGCATCTCCCATCTAGCAAAAAGGTGTTTTTCTGACTGCTGCAGACTTGACTGCTATCTGTTATTTGCAGATTTCCTTTAGTCTCTTGGAAATTAATTGGTGCAATACTGCGTAACACTTGCTCTGTTACAAATATATTTGCAATTTTTTCCCTTTCGTCAACAGTACAAGATGGATCTTCATTCCAGAATGAAAAGAATTAATGATATGTACGAGAAAACGGTGAGTAAACATGCTGTGCAGCAGTTATTATTTCCATTGTTAGTGAAGCACGGTTTGATATTTTCGATAGTTTTAAAACTTTTATTTTTCGTTTTCTTGATTAACTTTTTACAAGCCAATAATAGCCATAAAAATGCAATGGGTTCGCAAAAAGCAAAAAGTTAGAGAAGTTCAAGAAAAAGGGAAATGGAGAAGAGTAATCATTAAGGTAAAAAGAGTAAGATAGAAACAGACAGGCAAAAAGAAAGAAAGAAGAGGCGATGATGAAGGAGGGATCCAGAAAAGAGGACAAGGTATCAAAGAGGCAGAGAGGGAGAGCGAAATAGAAGAGTTGAAAGAAACCTATTGAGATTTGAATGGATTGTGACATATTCAACAATGTTCAAAATAATAGTCACTTGTAATACATTTAAGCATTTATTTATACTTTTGTTGTTTTATTAACTTTCACGAATATTTAATACCTAAGAATACAATAATTTAATACAATGCTAAAACTACTACTACTAATACTACAATTACTAATATTACAACTATTATTACTATTACTACCATTAGTACTACTATTACTGTTACTGCTATTACTACTATTACTGCTACCACCACCACTGCTACCAGTGTGACGACTATTATGACTTTTACGTCTGTTACTACTTTTACAACTTTTACTACTACATGGGTTTGCGGGTTCTGCTTAAGCCTCAGGGAATGGACAAACCTGCCCTTATAGTCTTCAGATCTCCCTTTGGTAACGCATGCCACCAAGTTAGCCATCTCTCTCTGTGTTACGAGGCCTTCTTCGTTTTGGCCGGTCTTGCTTGAGTGGGAAAGGTAGATCCTTTAGCGTATGAACGTCCAAGATGAGGTCACTGGTCATGGATGGCCACCCCTTTACACCCAGCTATGGGTTTAAAAGTTCCACTGCCTTGTGGATTACTTGGTGCTTTGCAAGATGGTATTGAATTACCAAAGGCTAGGCCTACCGCCTATATCTGTGGCTGGCGTCAGGGAGGCCATCTTGCCAGAAAAAACATCTCCCAATTCAAAAATGGGAATGACAGAACTAGTAAATTCCATACCGGATCAGTTGCGTCAAGGGTTAACAACGACTGCCTTTACCTTGGGAGACAAGCGAAGTACTGGAAATTATGCGGCTGGCTACAGAAGCAGAAGGAAGCGGGGAGGGAAAAGACTTAGAGGGAAGAGGGAAAAGCGACGGGAGCAAGGCCAAGAACAGGAGTTCATGTTTGGTGCTCTCAATATTGGTATAATGACGGGGAGAGGGCACCAAGTTGTGGATCTGATGAAGAAGAGAACGCTGAAGGTCCTATGTGTCCAGGAAACAAAGTGAAAAGATTCTAAGGCAAAGAAAATTGGGAATGGATAGAAGCTCTATTACAGTGGGACAACAAAACAGAAATGAAGTAGATATTGGCCTGCTTACTCCAAAGCAGGTGTAATTTCATTAGAGGGATGCTCAGACCGAATTATGAGGCTAAGGGTTGAGGTCAATGGGATCAGCAAGTAAGTCATCAGTGCCTGCGCTCCACAGACTGGATGTGACGATGAGGAAAAGGAAAGGTTCTAAGTAGATCTGGACGACTATGTGAGCAAGACCTCCAGAGATGAACGTGTATACATGGGGACAGATTTGAATGGACATGTAGGAAAGGGAAATTCGGGGGACGAAAGAAACATGGGCAAGCACGGACTAGAAGCAAGAAATGAACAAGGCGTGAGCATAGTGCGCTTCGCTATTGTGAACACTTTCGTTGCGAAGTCATTAGAGCGAAAGGTCACATATAAGAGTGGACAATATAGTACCCAGCTTTACTACAGTCAAACCATGATACAAAGAAAACTATTTCTGGTAAAGTCCGATCCTTTGGTCGTCGATTATAAATGTAATACGAACACCTGATAGCTAATGATAATAATAATAATAATAATAATATGAATAATTACAATAATAATAACTTTTAAACATCATATCTTCCCATATTCTTTCAAGATATTCACAATTTTTACAGGGGTTATTTTCCCTGTGATCACTTCAGTTTAGAACAGGAGAATACAGAGAAGAGAAAGATCCTATATACTTTAGTTTAGACACAACGTGTAGCAAATCTGGAGAAGTTCATTCCTTGATTCTTCGGTTTAAAATGTAATACGAACTTTTTATGCACGTTTCAACAGATTTGCTTAGTGTGCATTTTTCGTCAAGTTTAAGGTATTTTAGAGGGTTTTTAAAGAATTTCCTATTCCAACTATAGTACCTAGAATTCAATAAGTATTAGCTGGAATTTTAAATCCTTGTTTATAACATTTTCTTTAAGTTGTAAATATTTTTGTTCTTTATAATCATGTGATGCCCAAGTTCGTTTATGCGTGCAGGTATGTAAAGTAAATGAAAAGACTCGCTGAGACATGCGCACACATACACACAAAAAATTCAATGACGAAGAGAAGGTTGACGAAGAGAACTTCAGTATAGTAATTAGTCAGTAGTCTACCTCAAATTCTCAAGATTACAAGACACGGTCTTCCAATAATAAAAGCATTTGATGATTTTGAACTTTTTTTTCTAGGAAATGATGGAATAATTAACAAGAGGAGATATACGAATGATAATCTTTTTAAAAAATTAAATCTTGTTATGACAATGCTCTACAATAATTGAATATATTCTGGATTATTTTTGTATATACAAAACAGAGATACAGCCATTGTAAATGTTGTGCATAAATGTATTTTAAATTGTGTTATTGACTGATCTAGCAGAATAAGGATCCTAATTGCTTCTGTTGTCTTTCCTTTTGTTTTTATATTGAGTAGTTCTTTTACACGTTTTTGTAATTTTTTCAGTCAAGTGCAGGTCATGGTAATATTCTGTTATTTATTGAGTAATTTTTTTAATAGATATTTTAAAGCAGTAGTTAATTGAATAGAGGTTTATTAATGAAATAATTAATTAATTAGAGGTTAATTGAATAGTGTTTAATTGAATAGAGGGATTAAGGGTTCCCGCTTCGAACCTCAGTCACGTCCCTGCAAGTACTGCACCCAATTCGTTTTCTTTTATACATTCTACCGAGTTTGTACCTGTATTCGGAAATAGAATCAAGAGAGGGAAAAATTAAGAAATGAATAAAAATTCTAAACTAGTACAAAGGAAAGATCAAATTTTCTAATCGTGTTTCGTTCGGTATCAGATTCTCTAATCGAATTCTGCTCGATATCAGATTCTCTAATCGAATTCTGCTCGGCATCAGATTCTCTAATCGATTTCTGCTCAGTATCAGATCCTCTAATCAAGTATGAAATGCACAAAAAAGTGAAGGACATAACAGGTCAGGAATTTAGACAGAGAACCAGTAACTGTATTCAAGAGGAAGACGGCAAAACGTTATTTGAAGAACACGAAATAATATCAAGATAGGAAGAATATGTAAGTTTATTTAACAATGACAACAGAGGGGATCCTCTAGTAGTTCAGAATGTGGATGGTAACGACATATCATTATCAGAGGTTGAAAATGCGATAAAAGATCTAAAAACAGGTAAAGCTCCTGGTGGTGACCAATTGACATCAAAAATAATAAAAGCATTAGATGAAACTGGCTTGTAACTTATTCATGAACTAGTAATTGAAAGATTTATTGCCATATGCATTCCATCCAACATGAATGAATCAATATTTATCAGACTGCCAAACAAACTAAAGGTAACAATGTCCAGAGAATACAGAACCTTAGGCTTAATAGTTCATGTACCTAAAATGATCCTAAGAATAATATTGCTCGGAAACAGACAAAAAAGTGAAAAAGAAATTAACAACTTATGCAGTGAATTTATACCTGGGAAGAAGACTCGAGAGGGAATATTCAATTTGAGAAAGCTGTTGCGTAATGAATAAGGAAGTTTATATATGCTTTATAGATTACGAAAAAGCTGATTTTGTCAATCATGAGAAATTAAAAGAATGCTATAGAGACATCGGAACAGATTGAAAAGATGTACGATTGACTGGAAACTTGTATTGGACACAGAAATCCTACATACAATTAGAAGAGAGTATGTCAGATGAAGATAAGATCAAGCGGCTAGTTAGGCAAAAGTGTGTACTCTCACTGTGTGTTTTCACCTTATACACAGAGATGATATTCACATAGATTGACGACTACAAAGAAATTACAATAGGAGGTTTTAACATCAACAATCGCAGACAGATACGCAGACGATACTATATTAGCTGTTGACGCAATGGACGATTTGCACGCATTGATGAATAAAGTAAATGAGGTTGGAAAAGTATACATTATGAAAATGAATATCAAAAAGACAAAACCAATGGTTATAAGTAGGGCAACAAATAAGCAGTAAGCTAAAATCAGCATTGACGGTACAGAAATAGAACAAGTGTCAAAATTTGATAACAGAAGATACTAAATATGATGAAAGAATAAGAATGCGTATAGGTATAACAAAGGCAACGTTCTACAAAACGAAAAAAGTAACAACATCGAGAACGATATCACTAGATACAAGAAAACGTATTCTTCAGTGTTATGTATTGTCTACCTTAACATATACGGGAGAAACATGGTCAGTTTTAAAGCACATGCATAGGAGATTACAACTCTTTAAAATGTGGTGCTATGGGGCAAGCTGAGAATTTTGTGGACAAGTAAAGTTACAAAAGAGGAAGCTTCCTTCAGAATTAACAACAAGAGCCTCTAAGTGTATTGAACTACGAAAGTAAAGAAAAGAAAAGGGAAGACAGATAAAAATTAGGTTAAAAGCTAAGAGCTGACTTTAGGCTTAAAACACTAAATAATTCGATGCAGGAAAGAAACTCTGTTCATGGAGAAATTTATTACAACGAGTAGCAACAACTGGATTAGAATTAGGACTTTGAGAGAGAGAGGAGTCACACGGGATACAACAAACTGAGGCGGTACCAACCAGAAAATCTCATCAGAACCTGTAGAAAAGACACTGTCACAGATAAATACACAAACACACACACACACACACACACACACACACACACATATATATATATATATATATCCAGTATACCAGTGTAGTATACAAAATAACTAGACAAATTTAGCAGTTACTGTTAGTTTCATGTTTTCTTAACAATCTTCAAACTGCAATGGATTACTACCTAGTGGATTACTGCAATGGATTACTGGTAATCCATTGCAGTTTGAAGATTGTTAAGAAAACATGAAACTAATAGTAACTGCTAAATTTGTCTAGTTATTTTGNCACACACACACACACACACATATATATATATATATATATATATATATATATATATATATATATATATATCCAGTATACCAGTGTAGTATACAAAATAACTAGACAAATTTAGCAGTTACTGTTAGTTTCATGTTTTCTTAACAATCTTCAAACTGCAATGGATTACTACCTAGTGGATTACTGCAATGGATTACTGGTAATCCATTGCAGTTTGAAGATTGTTAAGAAAACATGAAACTAATAGTAACTGCTAAATTTGTCTAGTTATTTTGTATACTATTCTGGATTTATAAACGCTCTGGAAACATTGAGCACTCTTAGTGAACATTGGTATACTTTACTACTATTATTATATATTTATATATATATATATTACATATTGAGAGATATTGCTGTCTTTCAGATTTCTCTCGTTGCTATTAGCATTGACGTTTGTGCTATCTCCGATGACTCTCGACTCCTACCGCAGACCTGTAGACTTTCAAGAATATGCAGCAAATAAAATTTGCATTTCCATAGGAAAGAGCATTTCCTTTGTTTGTTACACTAATGCACTAACATATTTATACATATACATATTAACAAATGAATATGAAATGTCATCAACAACAGTGCTCTACCACATTAAAACGTAGGAGCTACATATACATCTATACATAAATACACACAAATATACATGTAAAATGATTTCTTCTTTGTTGGACAAAATATATTTATATTTCAAAAATTACAAATTTGTAATAAAAACTGCAAAAATACACCCATCTGCAACTTTTACAAAAAAATAGAATACATATTAACTGATACAATGGCACAAAAATGATGGTATGTTAGAAAACATCCTTTTAAATGGGGCTAAACTGTAACCTGTAAACAATGTATGTATATAAGGTATCAAGTCAACATTAAGTGTCCTTAAAATTTGAAAATCAGCTTTTGAAAAACAGGCAACCAATAAAGATTAAGTTGTCAATGAAAATTGCAGCAGAGGCTTGTAATATAGTACGTACTCGAGCAGGTGAGAGTGGAAGAGGATCCCAACCAACAGGGGTAAGGTTCGTTTGTTCGTTTTCGTGTCTCGGCTACAGCGTCTCTGCCAAGTACCGGGCACATGAAATTGCCGATGGTGTGGGCTCCTCTAAGTCAGCGAAGTTGCAATTTGTGGCGTCTGGACATTGCAGGAGGTGGTCCATAGTCTGTGTGGCGTTACAGCTGCAGGTGTCAGATGTTGACAATCCCATTCGTTTCATGACAGATGTGTATCTACCAGAACCAGTGCGTAGCCGATTTAGACTGTGCCACGTTGACCAGCCAAGATCGAGGCCAGCAGCAAGTTGTTCTTTGGGTACTACACCTCTGCTCTCAAAAGCTGTTGAGTTTGGTAATTCATCCCATAGTGCCTTCCACATGGCTTCTCGTTGAGATTGAGAAGATGAGATATTTTCATCTGGTATGGACAGGAAGCTATGTCTTGACTTCAGTGGAGTTAGAGGTGGACCATGGTTATGCAATGGGTGACGTTCATCGGTGATTTGTATTAATCGTTCCCGATTAGAGGCGGATGTCCTTCTCATGTGTGCTGGGACTATGCCTTACAGAGGATACAGAGTATGGACTGGTGTGGATCGTATTGTTCCTGTAATTATTCTACAAGTATTATTGAGTGAAATATCCACTCAGCATGTGTTGAACTTCCTCAGGTGGAGCATGCATAGTTGCCGACTGAAAAGCAAAAGGCAAGAGCAGTGGTGCACAGTGTTGATGGGTTGGCTCCCCACTTGGAGGTTGCCAAGTTGTGCAACAGATTATTCCTTGTGGCAATCTTTGCCTTAACATTAGAGCACTGTGATTTGAAAGAAAGTGTTTGATCCAGAGTGACGTCCAAATATTTGGGATGTGGATGGTGGTCCAGTGATTGTTGGTTGCATGTAATATTGAGAGAGCGCTTTGCCTCTTGATTTTTCAGATGAAAAGCACAGACTTGAGTTTTAGCTGAATTTGGCTTCAAGTCCTTGGACTGGTAATAAGCAGTGAGCTAATTCAGGGCTTTCTCGAGGGTGTTTTCGATCTTAGTGAAGGACCACTGTTGAGTTGTTATACAGGCGTCATCTGCATAAATGAAACGCCTGCATTCACTTGGTAATGGTAAATCATTTGTGTAGATGTTAAAGAGGAGAGGTGATAAAACACTTCCTTGAGGTAGGCCATTACGTTGTATGCGCCATCTGCTTCTCTTACCATTAAGTTCAACGAAGAACCATCTATTTTCCAGCATACTTCGCACTGTATGACACAGGTCCACGTCATTAGTGATGGTCAAAATTTTGTGCATGAGCCGTTGTTGTACCGTGTCGTATGCAGCTGTTAAATCGACAAATGTTGCTCCAGTAATAAGCTTTTTTTAGTAACCATCTTCAATGTACTGCGTCAGGTTTATGAGTTGTGTTGAGCACGAACGCCCTGGGCGAAAGCCGGCCCATTCAAGGATGGGTTTCTCATCGATGGTGCTGCTTATCCTTCCCAGTATCATATGGTCAAATAATTTGTATCAAATACTTAGGCAGATTGGTAATGTAGGGGTAAGGTGACGTAGGAGAATGATCAACATTACTTGAAAGTACGCAGTTTTCACAAACAGAAGCCCTGGATTAACTCTAACCGCCGCAGGTTTTTATATAAATAATATATATATATATATATATTATATATAATATATATTGTATATAATATATATATAATATATATATATATGTGTGTGTATAGTGTGACTTATGCTCAAAAGGATTGACTTTTTATCTTTGACTTCAATGGGGTGATAAAGTGCGAAAATGTGAAAGGTTTAGTGATCGTATTTTTGTCCATTTTTAAACCTCTTTCTTCGGCAAAGCTACCGTTCGGCACCACGAACTAAAGCGCTATTCTCAATGACACAAAAGGAAAAAAACAACCCATCAACGAAAGAGCCAGGCCATTTTGAAAACTATTTTTATTCCGGCGAGCTATTGATGGGTTGTCTGCATTGCCTTCAAGCATGATGGTATATTGATTTTAAATGCTTCTTTGTTTAAATCTAGACTGAACACTTTTTTCTGAGATATTTACGATTTGAATAATAGTGGGGTTTTGGTAGAAAATTATTCGCTTTTATAAGAAGAAATATGAAATTTGCAGACGTGTTGAAAGGGTGACTGCCAGATACGAAAGACTTTACCAGTCGAGTTGGTTACATTACTTTCCTGAAGATATTTTTTGGAGTGAAACTGTCGTTAATAACAATTACAACAAGGCCTAATCACCAAAGGAGAACCAACGGGAGCAGCCGGGTTCGCTTACGACGTTTTTTAATCTTTATTAAAAAGATGTGAAACAAGCGGCGAAGCCAAGCTGCAATGATGTGACATCGAAAGAGCCACAAAGAGCCTGGCGGCAGTGATGTCAAGTAAAACAATCTCATCTCTCTCTCTCTCTCTCTCTCTCTCTCTTTCTTTCTTTCTCTCCAGGTGCCATATCCATTCCAGACGTTGGGCGATCATGGTTCTCACAGATTCCTATCTCTTATCATGTGTAGCAGATCTCCAGCTTTTTCCTTTTCCTTCTCACTTGCTAATTTACACTTTATATACACCAAGTATGTTAATCTTTGTCTTCCTCTCCTTCTTTTGTCTACAATACGACCTGTGTGAGTAAGATTTTCTAGTCCTTCTTTTCTCATCATATGTCCGATAAACCTAAACAAAGTCATACTTATCGATAGAAACGAGTCGCATTTTGTGTTTACTCAAAATGCTGAAGAACTAGGAAGACCTATTTTTGGACAGCATGTTCAATATTTTACAAGGAACTTTTTGATGACATCGAGAAACAAGAAATTGAGCAGTATATATACTATTCATATAACATACTTTGATTCTTTTTCTACCTAATATACATTTTTCCGAAACGAAGAGGGAGGGGTGCTTTTAAAAACTTAAGGATGCATTTAGGGTGTATTTAGAAGACAGTTGTCAGTTCAGTCAATTTCTTTTGTTTCAACTTTAGGCTGTCAGGATAACTCAAGTTGATGGTTTTGATTTTATGCATATTTTTTAATGGTCTGATAATCCAATCTGAAAAGCACCCAGTCTGATATGGGTCAGCACTTCCATAAAGCATGTTTATGTTCAAATGAGATGACAAAGCCATTAACATGATGACCAAATTGCGTCTTTAAAAATAGAAGTTGTGATTGACAATACATTTATTTGAATATACTATGACTTTAGTTTTCTGGATGGCACCGACTTATATTGTATATCTTTTTATATCCGTTGTTAGTTGCTGTTGTCTGTCATGTCTTGGTCAATTTCTTTACCTTGAAATTTGCTAGTTTGAACATTTTCATCTCCTCGTGTATTCTGATTGATTTAGTTCTTCTTTCTTAATAACAAAGAAATAAACCTATAGAGTTGATTGGCTAGAGTTGTTTTAATGGTTTTTAATTGCAGCTGGGTCTTGGCCGTTGTCAAAAGGGATTGGAGAATTGAAAAGATCAGGGGGTGGGGGATCCATAAGCCAACTGGTGAGAGTAGTATGAGTTAACACAACTCAATCGTGACCAGAACAAAATTCGAAGGATAGAGCAGCATTGTTGTGGTTTGTGGTTGACAAGATAAAACCGAAGAACAAGTTCTGAGGGGTTTTGATTATTGTGTCACTCAGTGTTGTCATGGTGATAGTTTCATTCTTGATACGAGGATAGATAATAAAGTGAGCAATCAAGTTGTTTTCATATTTGGTTTTTGGGACTACTTTCAGATAGCTTTTTTTAAATGAACCTATGTGATTCACTACGGTCAGGATCATTATAAGGTAATGTAAACTTTGTTTGATTATTTATTTATAATTTTCAGCGTGAATGCTTGAACCCTATCCACGATCAACGATGCTCTTGCTTGATAATTCTGAACACTATGGACTCAGAGGAAGCCTTATTGTTCTTGCTGTTTTTGTCGTTTGCATTCGCTTCCTTATTGAACTAGGTTGTATACATTACAATGCATGTACTATTTGAATTGTTTAAAAAGGTGACAGCTAAGATAGGGAAGATTTAAGAGCAAGTATCTCAAGTAAATTATCATTGTGGGGAAGTTGTCATTGTCAGTGTTAAAAATTAGTTTGAACGGTTTATCCATCCATCTATCTATTTATTTTTGTAATTACCCATATATATATATATATATATATATATATATATATATATATATCAATGCATCTAAAAATCTGTCAGTTTGTCTGTCTGTCTCTGTGTCTCTCTCTTTCTATATATATATAATATATATTATATATATGATACATATATTATATATCTTTATATGTGTCTATATGTATATGTATGTGTGCATTGTACTACAAACTTTTAAACTGTTCTCTCAGATCCTTTACTTCGATTTGAAAAGATCAGTTGCTTTTGACTAACAATTGCTNTCATTGTCAGTGTTAAAAATTAGTTCATCCATCTATCCACCCATCCATCTACCTACCTATTTATCTGTCCATCCATCTATCTATTTATTTTTGTAATTACCCATATATATATATATATATATATATATATATATATATATATATCAATGCATCTAAAAATCTGTCAGTTTGTCTGTCTGTCTCTGTGTCTCTCTCTTTCTATATATATATAATATATATTATATATATGATACATATATTATATATCTTTATATGTGTCTATATGTATATGTATGTGTGCATTGTACTACAAACTTTTAAACTGTTCTCTCAGATCCTTTACTTCGATTTGAAAAGATCAGTTGCTTTTGACTAACAATTGCTTGCTAATTAAGTACAGTAGGACACACAATTGATGAAATTAATTGATTTCAATATTATCTATTATATTTTTTGTGTGCTTACCCTTGACTTTGGACTTAATAAAAAGCCTGCAGGACAAAGTATTTTCTGCATTTTACCTTATTGCTCCAAGCATACAAGATATGGAGGGATAATTTAGGTCTTGTTTTGGAACCCCCACCCATTAATATCTGCATAGTCATTGCTTTTGCACTTTTTTCTGTGATATTCTCGATTTATTTGTGTTGCTTACTTCATTTTCCTTTGCTGATTTTTTTTTTGACTGATCATCTGATTTGTTGCCTCTTTTGTTTAGAAATGATTGATGAGACCGAAGATGCTATGAAAAACTTAAAGCTTGGCAATAACAGAGAATTGGCAGAGAAAAATTCAAAAGATAGTATGGATGATGTTAACCCTAAACAAGGGCCCAAGAATTACAACATGTCAGATTATTTACAGGTACAACTATCTCAGGCAGGTAGCTACTCTTCCCCTAGCAGTTTGAATTCCAGATTCTATCAAGCACCATCAAAACTCAAAGTACAGCCAAATTTAAAGAAAAAGCAACCTAATTTTGGGTATCATAGTCACTGCATGGCTAAATATACAAGCAGGAGCATTAGTGTGCCTTTACCAAGCAAGGTATTTGACTGTTTGTGTTATTTTTTTTAGGCTTTTTTAGCTTCCTACTTAGCAAAGCAGAATCTACTTCAGTGACAGAAATTATTAGTTATATGTGACACCATAAATACCAGTGGAGGGGCAGATGCAAGTGTGACTACAAGGGTGAGGAGTGGATGGAGTAAGTTCCATGAACTTTTGCCACTGCTAACCAGTAGAGTTCTATCTTTTCCAACCAAAGGCAGAGTCTACCAGGCATGTGTAAGGAGTGTTATGATGTATGGCAATGAAACATGGTCAGTGAAAGCTGAAGATCTGAGCTGCATGGAAAGAAATGACACGATAATGATTCGATGGATGTGTAATGTAACCCTGAAGGACAGGCTAATCTCCATGGATCTCAGGAAAAGTTGGATAGCATCAGTGAGTGCATGCAGAAAAGATGGCTTCATTGGTTTGCTCATGTGGAGAGAAAAGATTACAATTATTGGGTAAAGTAGTGTATATCAATGAAAGTGGAAGTGCTGTTATGAAAGGGAGACCAAAGAAAACATAAAGTAATAAAATCAGATTTGAAGTAAGAAGGTGTCACCAAAGATTTAGTAAAGGACAGACTGGCCTGAAAGTCCATTTTATTGAACTGTCCAACACATAGCCAGCATGTAAAACAGATGTAAAACTGAAAATTAATATTTTTATTGTTATTATTATTATTATTATTATTATTATTATTATTATTATTATTCTGTATCTGTATCTGTATAAGTACGTCTTATATGTCCAGTTATGGCACTTAAAAAGACGGGTAAGAGAGAATTATTATTATTATTATTATGTAAACTTGAGCCTCGGAACTCTAGGTGTGTTTGGAAAAAATAGCTTGATTGTTTCAAAATTAAAGTCCCTTGATCTCAATAACGAAACTGTTAAATTTATCATCAAAATATCGATAAACATTTGTATACGGACATCATACTTTATTTTCTGTATGAGAAACAAAGAATGGACAAACCCAGAATTATTAATCTGGTAACCAGCTGATACATCGTCTCTCAGTGATATGCCCAAATGTAGAGTATCACTATAGAGGATGTACCACAACTAGGCTTCATTGTGATATTTCCAGTCCTCTGGATCCAATGACAGCTTAGTTGTGTTGCAACCTGTATTGAGTAGATCAATTTCATTGTAAATTTTCTAGATCATTAATTTACAAATAAAACCATGTGAAGTTTAAAAAATTTTTATTATTATTAATATTTGGTTTGTTTTTAATTGCTGATTGCATTGCTATACCGGCTTAATTTCCAAAAGAAGTACAAACTAAATAATTTATCACCTTCAACAAATAGACAAGTTAAGAGGATAAACACTTGCAAAGGTACAATGAGTAGAAATTTAAGATATTTCTTGAATAGATAATTACAAATGAATTTACATGTTGTAGATCTTCTCTTTGCTTTACTTTCTATTTTTTATTACAAGAGAGATAAAGTACAGAAATAAATATATCTGCAAACTTTATAGTGTATTGCTTGGTTTAGTTGAGTGTATAAAGTATTTGAAATGGATGACATTTTTTTTACTGCTATTTAAACCTTGTACTTGTTTTGCTCCATTTCTTTGTTTACATCAAAATTGAAGTGAGTAGGAGGACGGGATTTTCCCATGTAATAATGCTTTTGGATGGATGGAAAATAGAAGTAAATTCTGTTTCAAGTGCATTACTTATTCAAAGGTAGCTATATGAACCTTGCCTTTTAGCTATATGAACCATTTAAAAGTCAAAATAGATCTTTTGTTGAGCATATTTTCATTTGTTTTTTGTTTAGTGCCTCAAAACAACAATATTTATTTACAAGTTAGATGATGAGCTCCACATACATATTTGACCAGTATTTATTCATTCTGTCATACACTTCCTATATTGATCATGAAGGTGCAGTTTATATTTTTTTTAATGATGAAGTACCATATAACGAATAGAGGCACCAAGTGTATGGGTGTATGAAACTGTTTAAGAGAAGGATGAAAAAGGCAAAGAGAGTGAATACAAAAGGTAAAAGTTGGCTTTGTACTTTAAAACATTCATAACAGATGGTGGAAAAAAGCACTCAAAAACAAAGAGTTTGCACCTTAGCTGTTTTAGAAAAAAAAATTAATACAACATTTTATTACAAAAAGGATGAAAAAGGAATAAGGATGAAGATGTTTAGAGAAACAGGTCACACAGAATACAACAAACTAAGCTTTGTTTCCATACAACAACCACAATTTGTAAATAAACAATTAAAACTCTTAATAGTGGAGAGTGCAGAACAACTGGAGATTAAAAAAAAAAATATTTTTTATTGTACATAGTCAAACAGAATCATTAAATTGATGTAATTGCTTGGGAACATTACACTCATTTGTATATTTTTATGGTTATCCATGTGTAGACAGTTATCCATGGCTAGCACAGGTCTGCCTTTTGGTGGCTGCACAAAGTCCAGTTTGCAGTTTGCAGTTGTCCAAAGACCTCACCTCGATTCCTCAAAAATATGCCTTTGTTGGTTAGAAGTGGGAGAAGCTCACAAAATCTTCCCCAAACAACTCTGCACCAGTGTATGGTACATGCCTCACATGTGCCTCCAGAACATTGACTGTCTGCAAGATAGCAGAATGACTTAATTACCTCCAATTTATGTTCATTAATCAACACATGACCACATGGCCTACCATTAATTTCATGTGCTATGCCAAGGCATCAAGAACAGCAGAACGTAGGATATTCAACTAGTTGATCTTTGTGATCACTACACTTCTTGTGGATTCACATAGAGCAGCCTTTGCAGAGGATTGAGTTGGCACCAATGTCCTTGCTACAAACACCACAAGGATATTTTCCAGAATTGTTAAATGAGTTCACATCCACTAAACATTATCTTAGTTTTGCTCATGTTTACTTGCAAGCCTTTGCTTCTATCTGCTCCTTCCAGAGCTTCAACTTCTCGATCAGCTGTTCCAGAGATTCAGCAATGATTACCTGGTCGTTGGATTTAAGCAACTCCCACTGGCAACCTGTATGGAACTCTCTCAATAGAGTTTCCAGCATAATGATGGAGAGAAGTGGGCTGAGCATCAAGCTCTGATGCACACCAACTTTCACATCAAACTCTTCCAAATAAGAGTCACTGACATGAACCTGTTCTTGGCTCCACTATACATAGCCTGCATGACTGTGATGATCCATTCTGAGACTCCCACTATGTACATTGCCCACCAAAGAACTTTGTGAGGAACTCTGTCAAAGGCTTTCTCAAGGTCAACGAAAGCAAAGTACAGATTTTTCTTCTTGGCAAGATGCTTCTCCTTCAGCTGCCAGACAATGAAGATGGCATCAGTTGTGCCATGGCCTGGGATGAAACTAAATTGCATGGTTTCAATTTCGATGTTCTCTCAGATGCACTTGTTGATGATCCACTCCATCCATCCATTGTTTATAGTTGGCCCTTTTCCAACTGTCATTGGGTTACTGACTTTTGACCAATCTTTGTTTTCCATCTTGTTCTTTCCTTTGCATCTTCTTTTTTAAGGCCAATCTTTCTAGCATCTTTTTCAATCTTATCTCTCCATCTTATTGGTGGTTTTCCTCATCCTCTTCTGCCTTCAACTTCAAACAGCATTGCTCTCTTTACACCTTCATTGTCTTTTTTTCTTAACACATGCCCATACCATCTCAGACAGCCCTCTCTCACAACGTCATCAATTCCATACTTTAAGCTAATCAAACCCATCAAGTCTTTTTTACTTTTTCTTTCACCAAGTCTTTTTCCACACATCAATCTCAGCATTCCCTTTTCACATCTATTCAGTTATCTTTCTTCATCTACTTTCACAACCCATATCTCTGCACCATAAACCATTACAGGCCTTACACATGTTGCATAGATATTCCCTTTCATTTTTAATGTTATTCTTGCTCGTCTACACAGGATGTCCTTCAACTCATTAAATCTCTTCCATGCCATTCCAACTCTGGAGACCACTGCTAGCTGACTTCCTCCACATGCATTTAAATTGTCTCAAAGATAGCAAAACGAATCTACCTTTTCCAAGCCACAAAACACTTGCTCATCACCATCATCATCAGCCTGCTGCTCGCCTTTAAGACATCTCTTACACTTTAAACTTTCTGCCATTTTCCTTTCAAATCTCTTCACTCCATGACATCTTGCATGTATCCACTTCATACACCCTTGACAAACTGCGGCATTTGCCCTTACTGTTTTTCCACATACACCACAAGGATACAATTTTGACTCTACAACTTTACCTCTTTCCTCCTCAGTCACCATCACTTTCGTCTTTTCCATATTCACCTT
>RDPX01000078.1:1498453-1515882 GCA_003991215.1 Morbakka virulenta | reverse complement strand
ATTCTAACTCTGGAGACCACTGCTAGCTGACTTCCTCCACATGCATTTAAATTGTCTCCAAGATAGCAAAACGAATCTACCTGTTCCAAGCCACAAAACACTTGCTCATTACCATCATCATCAGCCTGCTGCTCGCCTTTAAGACATCTCTTACACTTTAAACTTTCTGCCATTTTCCTTTCAAATCTCTTCACTCCATGACATCTTGCATGTATCCACTTCATACACCCTTGACAAACTGCGGCATTTGCCCTTACTGTTTTTCCACATACACCACAAGGATACAATTTTGACTCTACAACTTTACCTCTTTCCTCCTCAGTCACCATCACTTTCGTCTTTTTCATATTCACCTTCAACCCTCCACTGCCAAACTCTTCCTTCCAGGCTCTAAATTGTTTTTCTAATTCATTCATGCTTTCGGCCATCAAAACCAGGTCATCAGCATAGAGCAACTCATTTAACAGTCCTTTTCTGCAATTTTCAGTGAGGGCATCCAGAACAATTGTAAAAATGAATGGTGATACCACTGAGCCTTGATGTACTCCAACTCTAACAGGAAACTCATCTGAGTATCCACTACCAGTTTTCACCTTTGTCTTCACATCTTCATACATTTTCATAACTGCTCTCACCAACATCTCTGGTACTCCTTTCTTCTTGAGTGCCCATTCTATCACTTTTCTTGGAACTCTGTCAAACGCTTTCTCTAAATTGACGAAGCACATGTACAATTTCTTTTTCTTATATATATATAACCTTGGAGCTGTCTAACTATAAAAACTGCATCAATGGTTCCCCTTCCAGGCATGTATCCAAACTGCATACAATCTATGCTTACTATTTCCCTCAATCTCCTTTCTATCACCCTTTCTGTCACTTTCACAACCTTCAAAACCTGGTCTGTCAGTTTCAAGCCATGATAGTTGCCCCATTCCAAGGCATCCCCCTTTCTTTTATACAAACTGACAATGAAGCTTTCATCCCAATCATCAGGAATCTTTCCCTCTAACACAACAGCATTTGTGAGGTCTGCAATGAGGTGACTGCAGCAATCTGGGTCTGCTTTAAGCATTTCAGCAACAATACCTGAAGGACTGGGAGCCCTATTGTGTTGCATCTTATGGAATGAAGCAGAAACCATCTTGGATGTAATGAAAATTGGTTGTCCATGAACTGGTGCAACTGGAGGTAACTCTGACTCAGGCAAAGGAAACTTTACATTCAATAGCTTATAGTAGTGCTGCTTCCAGGCATTTCTCCTTGTATCATCACTGAAAGAGAGATTACCAGAATCATCACAAATACATTTCTCACCAACAACATCCTGGTTTTCTTTACACATTTGCTTGGCTAGATGATAAAGTTGTGGATCATTTTCAGCAATATGTGAGAACTGGGATTCTTCTGCCTTCTTTCAAGCTATGAACACAGCTCGCTTAGAGACCCTCTTGGCTCTGAGATAATCCTCCTTATTGCCACCATTCTTCCACGCTTTCCACAGGCACCTTTTCTCTGATACAGCAGCTTCCACCTCATCACTCTACTACCAAGTTTCCTTTCTCCAGACCTCTTTCTTAGACTTCCCACACATCTCATCTGCTGTGTTTAGCAGAGTGGTTTTAAGTGTAGTCCAAATCCCATCAACAGAGCTGTCAACAGAGCTAACATTGGCAAGATTAGTAGCAGAAGTCCCTAAGAAAGTCTTCTTCACATCAGGGTCTTTCAGCTTCCAACAATGGAGCTTGGGGACAAATGTTTCTTCTTTCGGTCAGGTGGTGTTTTTAGCAGCATATCACATACTACAAGTTTGTATTGGGAAACACATTCTTCACTTGGAATGACTTTAACATCTATGAGCCACTTCAAATGCCTTTCCTTAAAAAGAAAATAGTCAACCTGGCTAGTTACATTACTGGATTGATAAGAGATGAGATGACTATCCCTCTTCACAAACTGAGAATTGCCAACAACAAGATTGTTTGCTACTGCAAACTTGAGGATGTGTTCACCTTCCACATTCCTTTCACCATAACCATGCCCACCATGCACATCCTCAGAGCTATTTACATACTTCCCAATGTGCCCATTGCAGTTGCCACAGATGAACCAAGTTTCAGATGAGGAGAACTTTGCAACAGTAGTTTGTAGCTCATCATAGAAAGAATCTTTCTTATTTTCACATAAGCCAATTTGTGGAGCATAGACTGAGACAACAGAAACTATTGTCTCATTGATGACAAGCTTGACAACAATAATGTGATCGGAAACATGGTTGACTTCATACACCATCCATACCTTTATCATTACCAATCCTGAAGAGTTTGTATCTGGAGTCTTTCCCAGCAATCATTCTTGCAGATGCACCTCTCCATCTGACTTCCTGGATACAGTAAACATCAACACCTCTCCTAGAAATGTGATGATCTGGTTGGCCCACATCCAACCCTACTGTTGATGACACCATCAACTGAGTATCCAGTCCCATCATGTGCAAACTTACTAAGAACAGCCATAGTTTGATCGAAGCAAAGATTTTCACAGTTGGATGCCCTTCCTAACACCAACTTAGCACTGCAACTAGGAAAGAAGTGACAAATCCCCAGTACCACAGCCAAGATACAGTATTCATCTAGTCCAAAAGTCACAGTAGCTTGCAAACTAAGCCAGGTGATCTCAGGCATTGACAATAAATTGTTCCTCTGCCTGACATGTAAAAGGTATGGTTGACCCAGTAGGATTCTTCCTCACCTTCTACTGCTGCAGTGCTGCCGCCCAAAGGAGGATTTTTATTTGACGTTTACTTTTCAAGATCCACTGTGTTATGCTCAAGACAGGAGCATCTTGAGTAGGATGTGGCTCTTCACCATGCACAGCGGTTGTTGGTTGTGGAGAGGGTAAGATCTTCTCGGTAGTTTATCGGAGGTGTACCACCCCTGGTTCCCAAAGCCCAGGTTGGACTAGTACACAACCACTGCCCAACTGAGTCACTTGTATTGCACATCACACACCCCTCTCTACTGCTGCTAGCACACCACCCTTGATTCCCAAAGCCCAAGTAGAACTGGCAGCTGACAGCCTCAACTTACCCCCAAGGATTACAACTTGCCCTACAAGGATGGAAATGATAAATAAATGGAAATCTTGATTTTGTCATATTTTCATTTCACTAAACGATAAATAATATACTACCTCTGTCACCATGCAAGACATAAAAAATAACTCCTAATTCCATTGTACATGATAACCCAGAACTGCACAATTAAATGCTGAGGTATTCTAACATTACATTATGTAATCTACATAATCATACATAATATTCATACATAATCTAAATCCAGAGATAATCTGACATTACATTACTTCGAATCCATAAGATCTACAACTTTGTTGCCACAGTGGTCTTTTTAGCAAGTTTTTACACTGTCACCGTCATTTTGTAAATAAACCCAATATATTTTCAACTAATCCCAATCGAGTTAATTCTTACAAATTGTGTTAAAGGTTGAAAGTTCTGAAGTGTAGACTGAAGTATTTAGATATTTTACATCTGCATCAGCAAGTTTGATAGAACTTCTTTTTCTTATATTTTTTTCAGAGAGATGAAAAATCCAAATCTTGTGAAAGGTATGCATTAATATATTTGTATAAGCATAAAATGTAGTGATCTTGTTTATTGAAGATGATAGCCCATTACTGAACATCATTGAAGCCATAACTTTCTCTTGAATTCTTTCATGCAGTATGTATTATTTGCACATTTTTAAATAGAAAAATACCTGTCCTGGGAGTTTTTGAAAGTAAGAACAGTTGAATTAAAATTTTGAATTTTTTTGGCATGACCTATTTAGCTGTGATGACAGTTTTTGTGTGTATGTGTGTGTGTGTGTGTGTGTGTGTGTGTGTGTGTGAGAGAGAGAGAGAGAGAGAGAAAACAGTTTGACAGACAGACAGACAGACAGACAGACCGACAGACAGACAGAAGGATGTGTCTTAAAGGAAGTTGAAGGCATTGAAGGTAAGAGAATAAGAGAATCATAAAATGACAGTGATTAACTTACCTGTCATGAATAAGCAATTGAATAGCAGTAATAAAAAGTCAAAAAGAATAAGTATATATACATACATACATACATACATACATACATACATACATACATACATACATACATACATACATACGTACATAAATACAATCGGTTCTTTTTTATTATCATGCAGGTATGGAAGCATCTTCCATGATGGTGGGCTTCTCTCCAGATGCCTGGATAGCTGCACGCATGGCATATCTCACACTAGATTTCTAGGTAACTCTATTAATGGGGTCACTTGAACCAAGACCCCAGCCAGAGATATCATCCTTCAGAACATCGTGCCATGTCTTTCTTGGTTGCCCAGGTCGCCGACGTCCATCCACAGATAAGTCTACTGCCTGCTTGATTGCGCCACTAGATCGCTGGACATGGCCGTACCGTCGATTCTTGTTTATTCTAGTATTCTTTTCAGTTCTCTTCTGATGTCTTTCCTGCCATCATTGTTGTTCGTAAATATCGCTTGAGGTTACTTGAGCCTAGAGACGTCAGAGGCCTCAGCGATTCTCTGAATTTTCATAGCCTCTATTGCGTTCATTTTATCTTTTCATTCTCTCCACAAGTTTCTGAAGTTCAATCATGATTGCATCAATCAAGAAAATATCCTCAGTGTATCTTAGATTCTTCGTTTGTGAGAGGCAACTTAAACTTCTACTTCGAGTTACTTTCCCTAAGATTGTTTCCAAGTAGATGTTAAACAAATGGGGTGAAAGGATGTAGGTCCGTGGAAAACTTGACGAATTTTGTGCCATTCTGTCTGTTCATATATCGTCCTCATCGTGGATTTTTGTTCATCATACATGGATTTTACCGAACGACTTAAGTAGTGGGAATTAATTTAAGCAAGTTATCAGAAAGTTGAAGTGTGATATTTTTATCTCACTATTAAACCTCTCTTTGGTGAGAGACCTTAATTTCTAAGACCTTCCTTTCTTGTAGTTTCAACCACCCTGGTCTTTCAGAAGTAGACAGCTAAATGGTGGACAAAACAAATACGATATAGAAAGATGAATGGAATTATGAGGGACAAGATTTGTATGCATGGATTTTACCAGTAAAATGTGTCATGGTAAACACAGTACATAAATAACCTTCTTTTTGAAAATTCCCTTTCAGTCTACCTGACAGCTGGAAGAAAAGTCTTGAAAACAAATTATCTTTGGACAAAGTACAAAGTACCTTGATGTTTGATAATTTAAGTTTGACACCAATAACTATGAAGAGGAGACCCAAATCATCTCCAAAGGTATGATAATTTGTATTTGCGTAAAACAATTTCATACTTTCTTTCACAAAATAAGTAACTGTGATCATTTTTCCTTGTTGTAATTCAACGAATTAGTTTAATGATATTTAAAATTTTAATATTGTTTTTCTCTCTCCTTTTTGTTATAAATCCTGAACATCACAATTGCCATTATTATCATCATCATCTTCTTCTTCTTCTTCTTCTTCTTTTTTTGTTCATATGTACCTGTTACTATTGGATTGGGCATTTTGTAAGCCTTCTCCATTGTGTTTTCTTTCCTCAGCTATCTCCTCACTGATCTTAACTGTTAACATTAATAATAGTAGTAGTAATAACAATGAAAACTAATAATAGTAAAAATAATAGTAATAATAATAATAATAATAATAATAATAAGTAAAGGCAACAACTGTAAGGTTAAAGATACTTAGATAAAAAGGAGAAAGTAAGGCACTTCATGGCAAATTTCAAAATTGAGTTAATCCCAAAGATTAAACATAAATCTGACTCATTGTTGGTTTGCTTCAGTTGGTCATAAGTCTGAAATAGAGGGCTATATAATTTCCTTCAGAAGCCTACTGCCTCAATACCTGAAATTATCAGCCCAATATCATAAACTATGGTGCTAACCCCTCTCATAAAATCTGCAATCAATGTAATGAAACAACCAGTCATATTTTGAGGACGTTTGGCCTTTGTTCCAACTGAATATAAAAAGTGTTATGATAGGATTGTTCTGTAGATTCATAAGATAATATTAAGGAGTTTATCTCCCTAAGAAATACTGTAAGGAACATCAAAGCTCAAAAATCCTGGAGAATGAAACCATCCATTGTCTTTTGGTACTTTAGTATAGACGCTGGTCAAACCACTCCAGTAAATAGACTGGAAATAGTAATTTTGAAATCATTCAAATAAAACTAGTTTTCTTATCCCATGACATGACTAGCCCTACTGACAGCAACACGTCTTTTAAAACGTTTTTGAGAAGTTTAATAAATATAAAGATCTTGAAAAAGAGGTTACAAAAATGTGTCACCTCAAGACCACAAACTATGCCAGTTTTTATTGAAGCCCTTGGTATGATCCCAAAAAACCCACGTTTCTAAATCAGCCAAATGCCTGGAAATATTTCCCAACTAAAAATACAGAAAATTGCAGAAAAATTTTTATTCACAAGTAAGCTTTTATATCTTCACAATATCCTGTGTTACCTTACTTAAATTAGGCTGGAATACGCGTCTTATTCTTTCATATTCAACGGTCAGTCTAATAACACCAGAATTAAGAGGTATTTTTCAGGGAGACTTCCTTTCTCCCCTTCTATTTTGTATGTCTTTGATTCGTCTTTCTAATGAATTGAATAACACTGGATATGGGTATAAGATGGTTGAGAAAATTATCAATCACCTTTTTTATGGAAGATTTGAAGTTATTTGCCAAAAATGATCTTGAGTTAAAAGGTCTCCATACTACTGTTAAGGAATTCAGTAATGACATTGACACGGACTTTGGCTTGGGCAAATGCGCCAAAGCGACTTTCCTTACAGCCAAACTCTCTCAGCCTTCCATAAATCTTGACATCAACACGATCATTAAAGTTGCTGTATTAAATGAGATCTAGACGTGATTTTCAAATATCTAGGCGTAAACGAAGGTGACGGCATCAACCATGCTACCCTGAAAGAGAAGATCCGTAAAGAATATTATAGACGCATGAGAATGGTGCTTAAAACAGAGTTAAACGCAAAGAATATAATAGAGGTTATTAATGCGCTTGGGGTTATCTGTCGTCCAGTATAGCTATAACATCATTAGCCTGCAAGTACCAATCTAACTTTGGGAAACTAATGCCAATACCTGAACAACAGAGACAAACTAGACAATCTAACGACATGTCAAAGATACATGAACCATCTGGTCCAGCTATCCTTCAATTAAATGTAGAAGGCCTTACACGACCAAAATGTGAAGTCATTCAAAAAATCGCCATGGACAATTCAATTTCCGTTATTCTACTGCAAGAAACACATGCCACCAATGACGACAAAATCAAGATATATGGCTTTTCTCTCATTGGTTCAATCAAACACTCTAAGCATGGTATTGCCACTCTTGTACGTAACGACCTTCCTTCTGTTGAAATTGGCCGCAGTAATGTTGATAGTGCAGTTGAATGGCTAACCATATCGATCAATGGAGAAATTACAATAACAAACTACTACAAACCACCTAATTCTCCGTTTGAACCACCACCCCATTATGATCACCCAGCAATATACTCCGGTGATTTCAACTGTCATCATACAACTTGGGGCTATTCTAGAAATAATCCGGATGGGGATGCTCTTTATAATTGGTCCAGCACATTCGATATTAAGTTGCTTTTCGATCATAATCAACCAAAGACGTTTCATTCTGGTGCATGGGACACTTACACGAATCCAGATATTACTTTCTTCACACATGATGTCAACAGCTCTCTGCCTCATCCTGTACACACTGTTTTGGGTAACTTTCCAAAATCTCAGCATCGACCTACAATCATCCATCACCCAGCCTTGATCGAATACACACCAACATCGTCACTACCTAGATGGAATTTCAACAAAGCCGACTGGGATAGATTTAAGAATGCAACTAGAAATATGTGTGACGATCTTCCATCTTTAGAATCTGATTTAAATTTGTGTTACACAGCATTCCAGAAGAAACTCTTGAAAATAGCTAAAGATACAATTCCAAGAGGTTTTCGAAAGAACTACATTCCTAAATGGGATACCAAATGCAATGAACTTGCTTTTCAGCATGAAAAAGCTCAGTCTCTTGAGGAAAAGTTGTCTTCAGCTAACCGTCTTATCGATCATCTTAATTCTAAACGGAAAGAACAATGGGCTGCCACTGTCGAGGGCATCAGTATGAAACGATCCAGTCGAAAAGCATGGTCAACTATTAACAAACTCACTGGCCGAAAAAACGTCACCCCAAATCCCAGTTTGATTAGTCCAAATGCAATTGCTTCATGTCTTCTAAGCAATGGGAAGTACAAAAACCCTAATCGCCAATTTACAAGAGAAGTAAATCGACAATTGAAAGTAGAATGGAATTCCCCATCAGTAGATCAAAACCTTTGTGTTGAGTTTTCAGATGATGAAATAATATCTGTCATTAAATCACTGAAAGCCGGTAAAGCCCCAGGCACAGACAACCTACACCCTGAGTTCTTTCTTCACATCCATGAGAACTGCATTCAATGGCTACGATCTTTCTTCAATGTCTGTCTGCGTACAAACAAAGTACCCAAAATATGGAAACTTGCAAAAGTGGTTGCTGTGCTTAAACCCAAGAAACCACCAAATGCTGCTAGTAGTTACAGACCAGTAAGTCTGCTTTGTGTTCCCTCTAAGCTTTACGAAAGATTACTTTACAATCGTATACAACCAATCACTGAAACGATCTTACCCAAGGAACAAGCAGGTTTCCGGCCAGGTCGATCTTCCCAGGATCAAGTTGTATTACTTACAGAGGATATTGAATATGCTTTTGACAAGAAACTTAAAGCAGGCGTTGTATTTGTTGACCTTTCTGCAGCCTATGACACTGTGTGGCACCGTGGGCTTACACTGAAACTGTTGAGAACAATACCATCCAAAGAAATGGTTCGTGTCATTATGACCATGATATCACAGCGGCGATTTCATGTACATGTGGGTGCAAAGAAATCACGCTGCCGAACCCTAACTAATGGTGTACCACAAGGTTCAGTCATTGCTCCACTTCTTTTCAACCTGTACACACATGATATACCCACAACTATCAGTAAAAAATACATATATGCTGACGATATAGCCCTTAAGACTTGTCATAAGACGTTTGATGTAATTGAAAGAACATTATCACGAGATATGGATATCATCAGCAAATACTTCAAAAATTGGAGACTCAAACTGAATATCACCAAAACTGTTTCCAGTGTGTTTCATCTTGTTAATCGAAGAGCTGATTATGAACTCAATGTCTCAATATCTGGCATGAGGTTACCTTTTGAGAAAACTCCCAAGTACCTTGGTGTCACACTAGACCGTACTCTCTCATACAAACATCATTTGATTGAAGTCTCTTCTAAAGTTACCAAGCGATGTAACCTACTAAGGCGTATTGCTGGCTGTCGGTGGGGTGCTGATTTCTCGACTTTGAAATCATCTGCTTTAGCCTTGTGTTACTCTGCTGCGGAATATTGTTCTCCTGTTTGGAGCCAAAGCCATCACTGCAATAAAGTTGATGTTGCACTTAATGAATGCTTGAGACTAGTGAGTGGTTGTATAAAATCGACTTCAACTGATGTTCTTCCTATTCTTTGTGGTATTGAGCCTGCCGACTTAAGAAGAGATAAAAATATATTGAATTTATATAATCGTGTGCTATCAGAGGAAAGGCACATTCTTGAAAAATTGGTTGAATATCCACTTACAAACAATAGGTTGAAGAGCAGAGTTCCACTTTCGAATCGCATGCACCTTTTAGCTTCCACCATAAACGATACAGCATCTGTCAAATCTTGGGCTGCTAATGTGTGGAAACAGCGATGGAGTAATACAGACAACCAGCTTTCCCAATTTATTCCTGAACCTACGGTGAAACCTCCAGGACATGACCTGAAGCGTGAACAATGGGTGCTCTTAAATCGATTACGATCTGGATATGGACGATATGCCGATTTCATGCATAGAATTGGTCTAAGGGACAATCCATTTTGTCGTTGTGATGAAATTCAATCCCATCAACACGTATTGATTTGCCATCTGATAGGTATTCGAGGTGATATCAAAACTGTTGATAAGGACTTCCGTTTGTGGCTCAATGACAATGTCTTAGATATTTAGCATTTTTTTATTGATCATACGCATATATATATAACATATAACATCATTAATTGGAACATGCTTGATTTGCAAAGAATGAATGTCAAATCCAGAAAATTACTTACAGCAAACAACATGTTACACCCCAAAACAGACGTTGACCGCCTGTACTTGCCAAGATGCGCGGAGAAAGAGGGTCGATTCAACTGCAACTGTCCAGTAAAACCACCACCATAGACATAGATTAATATTTGGACTCTACTGGTGATTGGATGTTGCAGCTCTTTTTTAACCATGAAAATGGTAAAAAACTGCACTCTATTTGTAAAGAAGCTAGAACGCTTGCCAATGACTTCAAAGTTGACCACCGAGAGCCTGTCGAACAAAACATTCCTGCAACGAAAGCTGCAAAAACTGTCAAATAGAAGGCTAAAAAGATCGGAAACCAACAGCTTGCTGATAAATGGAGCCAGAAAACTCTGCACGGTCAGTATGTTCTTCGGAGTTGCTACGTTAATGTTGACCAAAATGCTACCTATCAGTGGCTTCGAAGTTCAAGTTTGAAGGCAGAGACTGAAGGCTTCATAATTGCAGCTTAGGACCAGAGCCTTTTCATGGGAAACTACCAGGTAAACGTATTACACAATGGTGCAGACCCCAAGTGTAGGTTCTGTGATCCATGCAGACTGTTGGAAACCTCGTTTCCGCATGTTCTGTACTTGCCTTTGGCGAGTATGTGAAGCAACACGACTGTGTATGACAATATATTCATTGGGTAATATGTCGGTACTATCAGATACCCCTATGAACACAAACCTTCACCAATCGTCAAGTCGGAGGATGTTACAATTTTTTGGAATTTCCCGATTAACACTGATAGGACTGTCCAAGCCAACAGACCCAACATGGTAATCAAAGTTCGAAAAGGTATGAGTATACCAACTGACAGAAACATTGCCGTGAACGAGTTTAACAAACTTAGCAAGTATCAGGACTTGGAAATCGAAATTCAAAGAATGTGGAAACTTAAAACCACAACAATCCCCTTGACAGTAAGTGCATTAGGGATTATCAGAAAAGGCACAAAGATATTTAGACAAAACACCCGAGGAACCACAGCTTCAATAAATTCAAAAAATTGTTATAACTAGTACAGCTCTTACGTAAAACCCTTTCAATTTAAATATTCCGAAATATTTTTTTATCTGCTTCCTCAAGACAATTTTATACTTTCTTTTTATACGAACTTTTAAATTAATTTTTTTAATGTTATTTTTACATATATTGTTATACTGATTCTGTACTGAATTCGTTGTTTTGCTATTTTTGATGTTCGTGTTTTGTATTGTTATACGTGCGTATCTTGTATTATTTATTTATTATTGTTCATGCCCCTCAAACCACATAAATTTTGTTGTAACTGTCTCATAAAAATGACACTTAAAAACATTGTTTCCCAAGGTTACTGAGAGTGACTCGGTGAAGAATTGTATCAAATAGCAAACTTTATGAAAATTCATAATAGCAGTAGTAGTAGTAGTAGTAGTAGTAGTAGAAGTAGTAGTAGTAGTAGTAGTAGTAGTAGTAGTAGTAGTAGTAGTAGTAGTAGTAGTAGTAGTAGTAGTAGTAGTAGTAGTAGTAGTAGTAATAATAATAATATTAATGTACGTTACTTAAGCTAGAACCAAGAGATAAACTTCCGAAAGAGACACTCACAAACGAGCTGAAAATCACAGCCTATAAACTGCTTCGAATGTACCTCAGGAATGTGGACACCATACCGGAGATAACATATAAAGCGCACGCAATGGGAAAACGGTGGTTATTGTGTTCAGAGTAGCTCCAAAATACCAAATGGAGACAGGAGACAGAAAACAAGTGAAGGAAACAGGCGAGAACAAAAACTCAATTTGTAACTAAAAGAGCTAAGACAAGGCATTGCAAGAATAAGTAACGAGCTCCATAGGAAAAAGGTTAGGAGAAAGGCTTCAAGGAAGCAGAAGGTCATCAACCAAAATCGTAAAGCGAAGTTGTATGACATTAATTTGGATTCATATAAACTAAGGATGGTAAGGGGGCAGTGGCTTGATAAGTTTCGGTAGAAGAAGATCAAGATGAAGAAATACTTCAAAAGGACATCGAGAGTCCACGATAACATTATGTATCAGCGAGATAAAGCTGGGAAATGATGCTTGAGAGGGCATAATGGCTGATATGGAGAAATTTGTAGAGTTCTAAAGAGGCATCTGGGAAAGAAAGGAGAGAACGCCAAACATGAATGGAAGAAGTGAAAAGAGACCTTAGCGAGAAAGTAAATGTGGTTGAAGACATTAAGGATGAGAACCTCCGGAAAGAAATAGGAAAAGGAAGAATCAGACAGCCCCGATAATCGACAGTATATAGAATTACCGGTGGAAAATTTCTGTACCTGCTCAAAAAGCGTTTGTTCAATGCATTTGTCTTAACGAAATCGGATATTAACTAATACCAATGTGGTGACCAAATGGAAGAAAGGTCTTTTTACCCAAAATTGAAAACCTCAGTGATGAAAATAACTATCGACCAACCACCTGCTTAAATGCCTCTTAAAAGTTGCTAACAGGTATCATTGAAAATTGCATGAGAAAACATATTTCAGTGAATGAAGTTTGGAACGGAAGCCAGTTGGGAGCATTCGAAGGTGTATAGGGGACAGTCCATGAACTCATAATTGATAGATGCATATTGGGGAAAGTGAAACAATACCACAGAAATTTTGTTGTTGCTTTCTGTGATTATAAGAAAGCACTTGACAAGGTTCGCCACTACTGAATGATACATGTCTACAAATGGACAGGAATTCTAAAATCAGTAATTCAACCCATAGAACAACTTATGAGTAAATGGTCCACACGACTAGAAATATGAAATGAAGGAAAGAAGATGAATAGCCGATGGATAAAAATTTCGTCGTTCAGGGTGACAGTTACTCATCAGTGACATTTTGCATTACTGAAATACCGTTTGGAAACTAATGCAGCAGAGCAAAGGCTACTACAGAATTTAAGAGCAAAGAAATAGAAAAGTGCATAGAACACACAGTCTGTGGATGACTTGAGGCAGTAGCAAGAAAGTCAAAGATTGCTAAAGGATGTCAATGAAATAATAGTGAAATAATAATTCAAGCTATCCACGACACAGGAGCTTGCTATGGAGTGTCTAAATACACTCGGGTTGTATGTAAACATGGCCAAATGATGAAAGGTGAGCGGCTACAAGTATCGGAAGAAAGAAGAAAAACGATATATCCGGATGAGAATGAAAACTACAGATTTCTTGAAATTAAACAAGCAGACGGGATAAAGTCTTTTACTTACTTCCTCCTCGAGAGAATATAAGTTTAAGTGTTAAAGTGCTGGTGAACGCAGAGCTAACCGACGCTAGTCTTATATCTGCAATAAATGTAAAAATGATGATACCCACTGAAGCCTACTCACTGAATATTTGCAAATTCAACAGTAATGAGCTTAACGAACTAGACCAAGTCATAAAGAAAGCACTACGCATAAATAAATGCTGGGGAGACAGGCTAGTGACGAAAGACTCTATCTCAGTCGAGAAGAAGGAGGAAGAGGACTAAAGTCAATGAAAGATATGTACAAGGAAACTAGCCTGCATGTGGGTTGCTGTATGTTTAAAGCGAAGAGGCAATGCATAAAACCTGCTTGGAGAAGGGAACAACTAAAACAAGGAAACCTCATCATTTCGGAGTGGTTGACCAAACAAGTCTGTCTCTTGAAGGCCCAGCAGGTCTATACATAGGTATAAGCCCCTGGGCCGTTGTACAGGGTGCCATTTTGTGCTGCTTAATAGGGTATATTATAAATTATTGTATCATATCATATTATATTATATTATACTATATTATATTATATTATACTATATTATATTATATTATATTAATATCATATTATGAATGAACATTGTACAAATTTTAATTATTTCAGTTATTTTCTTTCCAGGAGCTCATGTATGAAAACGCAAGAAGGTAGTGTAATGTTGTTAAATTCCTTAAAATTTCCTTTTATTTATATATAGGTTTTTAATTTTTTACTTTTATTTGTATTTACATTAAGTTTATTTTGTTTTATTTGTATTTGCTTTTCAAAAGTATTTTTTGCTTAATTTATTTTATGTTTTATTTATTTTGTTTTCTATATTTTTTCATATATTCGTAAAAGCTATTGATTCGGCTTCTTAATGGTTAATGACGTATTTACTTATTTATCTATTTATTGTTTTATTTATTTATTTATTTATTGTTTTATTTATTTATTAATAAAGTATGACAAGGAAATGCTGCAAAAATTATGAAGAAAGGAAAAGAGAACATAATGAAAGCAATACTGAAAGAGATGATTTGAAATAATAAAAAAAACAATTAGGAAATAAAGCTGAACTGGAGTTCAAACCAGCACCTTATTCCAAGATTTGGTTCAAACCAAATCTTCTTCCTATTCTTCAGCTTTGTCTCGTGGATGAGTTGTAGCTTGTCTTTGTCTTTTTATAGACATTTTCATTGATATTCCGATGTTTTTTCAATGGTACCAGTTTCTTCCATCCCCTGGGACTTCTCGATAAGTCTTCATCCTCATGTAACTGTCCACCTTCGTTAGAATAAATCTTTCGGTTAATTGAGTTTTTCTCAACTAACGGTTAGGTTATGAAATTCTTTAGTTTCTAACTACTTTCTCTTATTACTGTAGTTGAATTAATTGGTTTTAAGCTCAACTCTTATCTGATGACTTAATTATTTCTTTCTCTACCTTTTCTTCACAGTTTCATACATTTTGCGGCTTTATGCCATGTATGCTACTTAACCATTTAAATAAAATCATGATAAGCTATTGTAACAAAAGGTTGCGCCTAACTTGTTACAACTAAATTACAACCAGTGCCTTTGTGTGCCACACACTTCGCTGCTCCACCTTCAGTGTCAGTGGTCACAAATGGCTCATTTGCTACTTCCACTGCCACAGTCTTTGTGCACGAAGGAAGGGCGACCCTTGATAAATTGGACAAGTCTACCCCCTTTACTTCGTTTAGTTCGCCAGCCAAAGCGATTCACCGGGTTGTAGCCGCTGCCGTGCACAGGCAACTAATTGGAGCCAGTAGTGAGAGTTGAGTGATTGAGAGGAGGTCCCATGTGTCTGGCCATTGATACAATACCATCACAGGTAGTACCACAATCAATGCACCCCATACAACCCATATGCTACTTAACCATTTTGATAAAATAAAGATAAACTATTGGGACAAAAGGTTGTGCTGAACTTGTTACAGCTGAATTAGAACCAGTGCATTTGTCAAAGGTTTTTAAGGTATATATCAATTTAGCAACTTAATAACTGTCTGAGTGAGCCTTGAAGACTATTGTGGTTTGACATAGTTTGTGACACAATACTTGGAGAGAAATGAGACAGAAATGAAACTGATAGTTAACATAAGTTTATTTTTTTAAAAACTGTGAAAATATGTATTAATATTGTATAGTAATACTGAAATGATAAAACTGATTACCTAGTGTTTCCATGCCGTCGCCTTTGTTTAAGTCAGATCTCTATATATAGGTATTAATATATATATATAACTATATATTGTCGTTCATTGGGATATTTTGTCCTATGTGCTTAATGGAGATGAGATATCCAACAATGAGGATATTGGAAAAGATGGTTCCATTCAATTGATAGATATGTTTGGAGAGTGAACTGCAGTGGACGGTAGAGTATGTGACCACGGTAGCGATAGACATATCAATAAAATAATCATACAGCCTTTCGAAGGAGGTTCGAACCTACTTCAGTGCACATATTTTCAGCCTTTGAAATTCAAAATCCTGATAATCTAAAGTATATTGACCTTCAGTTGAAAAAACATAGAATCCTTAAATGCCACTCATCAAAACTCGTTAAAATGTACCATTATGAAGTAAATCTGATTATGCTTTTAATAATGAAAATAGTAGGCTTTCGAAAGCGTAACTAATTTTGACATAATTTTTACTGCCGTTGTTTGTTCTATATTCTTAATTCCGCTTCGATGGCCGATAGAACCACCTTTTAATTCCTTAAAATATCCATGGAAAATGACGTATGTTTGAACTTTTCAAATTATTTCAGAATAGACACACATAGCAAAATAACAAGAAAATTTTACTGTAAGTCAAACTCGAACGTACGAGATCCGGCTTCTTCTTTGTGGGGGCCAAGGTGTATAACTTCCCCCAAAGAGAAAGGAGGCAGATTGAACAGATTGAAAATTTATTTAAAAAAACAACAACAAATTTTCGCTAAAAATAGTTTGGGTTTTGTAACTTTTAACTTTAAGATATTTAGGTTAAAAATATAGTTTATCTTTTTATCTTATTTATTCCTCTGATTTTCATTTTGTACTTTATTATATTATATTAGGATACAATTGGTGGCATTTTTCATTAACCGATTTGTATTCTCTTTTAAGACATTCAAAGAAAATTAATAACGAAATAGATAAATTAATAAATATTTAACTGCTCTCCGAATATTTTACAATTTAAAACAATTAGTATACTTCGAACTGCACAGTATTATCCGTGCGACAGACATCGACTAACGAAAATTATCGACATTTTCGACTGTTGAGTTAAGAATCCCCGATGTGCAATGGGCGTGTGCAATACATTTCATGCTTTTTCTTTGAGTATTTTAAAAAAAACAAATTCAATACGAATATTTTGAAATTTAATTTTATTTGTGTCTTTTCTTTGCATCAGTGACTTGCAGTCCGTGAGTACTAATTTTCTTGTCTGACAATTTTTATACAAAGGGAAAAGTTCATTTTTTCTAGCTTTTGTTAAAAGAAGACATCTTATCATTTTTAGTGCCTTGACTTCATCACCCATGACTAGGCTACAAGAGGAAGAAAATTTTATAGCTTACACAAGAATGCTTAAGCGATTGGCACAGGTAAAGTAAACATATTCCAAATACAATTTTAAGAAATGATGTTTTATACTGGCGCTTTTTGTTCTGTTTTATGCAAAATGTGCCTCTTATTCATATCTCCCTTCTCTCTCTCTCTCTCTCTCTCTCTCTCTCTCTCTCTCTCTCTCTATCTCTCTTTCTCTCTCTCTCTCTCTCTCTCTCTCTCTCTCTCTCTCTCTCTCTCTCTCTCTCTCTCTCTCTCTCTCTCTCTCTCTCTCTCTAT
>RDPX01000078.1:1477093-1497495 GCA_003991215.1 Morbakka virulenta | reverse complement strand
TCTCTCTCTCTCTATTTCTCTCTCTCTATTTCTCTCTCTCTCTTCTCTCTCTTTCTCTCTTCTCTCTCTCTCTCTCTCTCTCTCTCTTTCTCTCTCTCTCTCTCTCTCTCTCTCTCTCTCTCTCTCTCTCTCTCTCTCTCTCTCTCTCTCTCTCTCTATATCTATCTATCTATCCATCTATCTATCTAACTAACTATCTATCTATCTGTCTGTCTGTCTTTCTCTCTCCCTTGTACTTGCTTCTACACATGCAAATGCTTGTAGACTTACTAACCTTAGCTTCTTTATATACAAGCCTCTTTACCTCTTTAAGTCTCTATTTTTGGCAGATTGTTCCTCATCGAATCGACCAGCCCTACTACTTGTGTGGCAACGTTGTCTCTTTACAGGACAGGTAATATGTTACAAACAGCCTTTTCTTTTATTGATGTAGAATAAATATTTTTGCATTTGTTTTGTGAACTTAACAATGGTGGTAGACTTTAAACATAACACGGAAGGCTAAATTGAACCTAAATTATTTTTGCATACGGTAACAGTGCTGTCATCGGTGTTGTGTGCAGTTGCACATGAAGGTACAATTCATGCTGCAGTTATGTTCCCATCGATAGTACAGTGTGAGGTAGTAGTGATATTGTTTGCAGTCGATAGTGCAGTTGAGCCAATAATGTTGTTTGCAATAATGTTGCTTTAGTTATGGTTTTTGCACGGATTAACCATGTAATACTCGTTGCAGTATTGCTGTCTGTTTTGATATGCCGTACATCAATTAATATTATTGCGTGTCATAATATTGGATGGACTTATATTGTGTACTGTAACGGTTGGACCAATAATGCTGTTTGCGGTAACAGTATTTGAAGTGTTCTTGAGTGTAGAAATGCTACATGGAGTAATGTTACTTTCAATACTGCTGTAAAGGCTGGCATAAAAACGGTGTACATTACTGCAGTAATGTTCCGTAAACCAACTTTTGTGTACACTACTATTGCTTGTAGTAATATTAGTTTGAATAGCACTGCACACAAAAAAGCCTGCACGTAAAACACCTGGCTGCACGTAAAACACCTGGCTGTAATATTGGGGCGGGAGGTATTATGTACATTAATGTCGTGACTCTGGTTGCTGACACATAAAAATATAAGTATCCTGAGCGTGCGAGTGTTAAATTGTTTACATAAAAAATTGAATTAATTATAAGGTAATAGACCATTTTGTTATGCCTAATTACTCGTTTACTTTTGCTCTATTTTTATACTTGTGTTTTGTGCTGGGCTTTAAAGGTCCATAAACGTTATTGCTTTTTCTTTTGGGTACTGATGAAACTTGTTTTGAAACACGAAAACATGGAACAAGCTACGGGACATTTAAACCAGTCCACAGCATACACACATACACACATCTCTATGGTTCTGCCTACCTGTCTGTCTTTCTGCCTGTCTCTCTCTCTCTTTTCTCTCATACACACACCTTCACACATACATATACATTCACACCCCCACACACGCACCTATAGACTGGAACACATAAATATATACACGAGCGCACACGCTTAAAAACAAACCGAACAGCACTATGCAAATCAGGCATTCCATAATTTTCAAAGAACTAAAGGTTGCTGTTACTATTTATTAAAGTATATAGGTTTTCATGCCAGCAAAAATCAATTCATGTCGTTGGTTAAGTAGTACAGCACAAATCAAATCAAATAAGAGAAGTAATCCTCTGCGATAAAGTGCCCCCAAGCCTTTCTTAAGGTGAAAGACTTAAAAATGTATATATATATAATCAGATGTACGAGTAAGAAAAACTCTAACTTTACAGTACTCAGAGTTTCATGTCTTTCACAATCTTCAGTTGTATACAAATAATTATTTGCAAAATAAATCAAATAATTATTTGTATACAGCTGAAGATTGTGAAAGACATGAAACTCTGAGTACTGTAAAGTTAGTTTTTCTTACTCGTACAGCTGATTATATGATAGCTCCTACGTTTTAATGTGGTAGAGCACTGTTGTTGATGATATTTCATATTCATTTGTTAATATATACATACATACATACATACATACATACATACATACATACATACATACATACATACATATATACATACATACATACATACATACATAAATGACAGAATAGAGATTTGGGCCCATTGCCCATTAAATTAAAAACACCTTACTGAATCCAATCGAAAACAGCTTTTCGAAATTAGTCATTATTATTATAATTACACTTTATATTTTATACATTATTTTGCACCCTCAGTCATTGATTGGAATTTTTATTTTCTGTTAAAGTGTGCTCAAACTTCTTGCTTAGTTAATTCTTTTTGCTTTCAGATATCGAACAGAGGAAGAAAAGCTAAACCAACTTAAGATGTTATTTGACCATCATAAATCACGGCCGCATTCAAGAAGATTTATGACAAGGTAATTATTGAACGCTCTTCCAAAGCAAGAAAATCCATTACATTCACAAAGCATAGCAAAGTCATGGGAAGAGCTTTTTCATGTGAGGTTCGAACACATAAGATCATTGCGAACTAATCCGACTTGGTATAAATAAATTCGAATCTTTTAAAGAAACAAAATAATCTCCCCTTGTAGATTTAATTTACTTAAGTTTCGCGTGTAACGGATCAGTTCGACTGAGTTCGAATGAATTCGAAGCTGGTTGACACAGAAGCTGTACGGTTTTTTTCGGGCTTATATTTACTAATTCGCTCTACCTGAATCAGATTGCGTTTTAACATGGCACATTTCTTTTCGGAGTTCTCTTCTTTGTGTTCAAATCAAATTATTTTCAAACAGTTTCTGTTCTGCATCCATTTTTCATACCCTGAATTATTTCCTGCAGCCATAACAAAAAAACCATTGTCAGAGTAGTTTACTTTGTACACTAGTTATTTATATATATATATATATATATATATATAGACAGATAGATAGATAGATAGATAGATAGATAGATAGATAGATAGATAGATAGATAGATAGATAGATATGATGAACGACAAAAAAACAAAACTTTATACATATATTGCTGATGAGTGTAAGACACGAAACTAAGTTATATACACAAGTTTTGAGTTTTCTCATTTACCTTGTATATATATAATGGATTGTAACTATGTACGACTTGGATCACTACCGATTTTAAATTTTTTCCTTTCCTTTATGTGCCTGGATCTATCGGTCTCCTTCTCTCTGACTCCTGAAATATTTCCAAATTTGAGTTTTACCTTTAAACTCTCCGTTCACACAGACATATTTGAGTATACATAACATAATATAATATANATAGATAGATAGATAGATAGATAGATAGATAGATATGATGAACGACAAAAAAACAAAACTTTATACATATATTGCTGATGAGTGTAAGACACGAAACTAAGTTATATACACAAGTTTTGAGTTTTCTCATTTACCTTGTATATATATAATGGATTGTAACTATGTACGACTTGGATCACTACCGATTTTAAATTTTTTCCTTTCCTTTATGTGCCTGGATCTATCGGTCTCCTTCTCTCTGACTCCTGAAATATTTCCAAATTTGAGTTTTACCTTTAAACTCTCCGTTCACACAGACATATTTGAGTATACATAACATAATATAATATAATATAATATAATATAATATAATATAATATAATATAATATAATATAATATAATATAATATAATATAATATAATATAATATAATATAATATAATATAATATAATATAATATAATATAATATAATATAATATAACAATATAATTTCATAATATAAAGTTTTTGGTACCAACGCTTTTTATACCTTTCAGTTTTTTACTATACCTTCAGATTCAGATAGCATTCCTTGATTTATATAAAACCACGACTGACAATATCATTCAGACGGTTAGATTTACTTAAGTACGCTTGCTAATCAGAAAACTAGAGATAATATATCAGATTTTCAACTGTAACGCAACAGTTTTTATGCGAAAGTACCACATCCTTGAGGGTTCCTTACCTTGACCAAAAGTTAAAGATTTAGTTCGATTGACTAGCTAAATTCTTCCTTTTGTTTCAGGTTTGGAATCGGTATTGAAATATCCGAAGAAGATACCAGACCCAAATCTTCAAGGTACTTGTTATCACAATTAACCAGACCTTTTATGGTCGTTGGTTATTAAATTAAACTTTATGTTTTACCCTGGTAGTAGAAAAAGTAGCACTGCTATTACTACTACTACTACTACTACTACTGCTGCTGCTACTACTGTACTACTACTACTACTACTACTACTACTACTACTACTACTGCTGCTGCTGCTGCTACTACTGTACTACTACTACTATGACTACTACCACCACCACCACCAGTACTACTATTACTACTGCTATTACTACTAATGATACTATTATTGCCAATAACTACTATTATTATTACTAATAATACTACTACCAATAACTACTACTATTACTACTACCATTGCTACTATGATAACGTTTAATACTACTTTGACAACTACTACAATTGCTACTACCTTTCATTTAGGAGCATTAGAGCCAACTCATATTTAATTTTCATCACCTTTTCTTCGCAAGCAAAATGAATTTATTTATAGTTAACAATTGTTTTAGAGAGCCAGTCCCCAAAAGTGACTGGCTTTCCTCCTGCTATTACTCAAAAATATGATGCGGTTTCCTCAAGTTTCGCAGAAAATCGGCGGGGTTTCTCGATTATCACTGTTTTTAGTATTAAATAAAAACACACTTGCCTTATGTATTTATGTTTTTATGTATTTATGTATTTATGTATTTATGTATTTATGTATTTATGTATTTATGTATTTATGTATTTATGTACTTATGTATTTATATATTTATCTATTTACGTATTTACGTATGTTTATATGTATGTATGTATGTTTGTATTAATATGTTTTTGTATTAATTCATCTATTTATTTTTATTTTGTGAAATACAGTAATAGCCACATAATGATATGGTAATTTTTTTCTCCTGTTTATGGTTTATTTTACTTAGAAGTAGCACCACAAAAAGAACAAGTTCAAGATTTTCATCTCGCAAGGTAAGTTCAGTATTTGTTATTTTTTGTTGATTTTTATGTGTTATTTTAATATACATAATATACATTCCTCTGTTTATCGAATATATGGAACAAAGTTCAGAGAATGATATGAGTCGAAAAAGGACCCCCTCTCGTGTGCTTTACTCGTGGTTCTTGAATGGGATGTTAACCAAATTCTTCTGGATCGTGTCCTTGACAATCACAGTTGGTTTGACTAATGTCTGGTGGTGTAGATAGCAGCTGCTGTTGGCTTGTGGAGGTCCTCTGGTTGGCGGTTTTGGGGCGGTTGGGCGGCGAAATAGGTGTTGTATAATCTACATTTGGCCGCAGATTCAGATATCTGAGGTCGTGAAACCCCAAGACTTTCTGAATGCCATGCACCTGCCAAATGATACAAACATGTTACTGGCACAGTACGTTGGAGTTAAAGTTTAACCTGTTTTTGTGGTATTGTGTGCAATTTTAAGAAGAATAGATATTGCCTTTTACATACAAACAAATTAAGTTTCCAAGAGGATTTTTAGGAGAAAATATAACTAGAAATATATAGTATATGAAAGCTCTTGATAGAAAGTAAGCCAAATGGTATTGACTACACCTTGGATACTTTTTTGACGAAGAAGAGTGGATAGTTTTGCTGACTTTATGCCCAGCCTTATTCTATTTACAAACATACCCGTCGAAAAGTTTTGGATGGAACAAAAAACTATGTATATGAATTATTATTATTATGATGATGATGATGATGATGGTGGTGGTGGTGGTGGTGGTGGTGATGATGATGTAAAAATTACTTTGAAATGCATTTTGAGATCAAACACCGGGTTACAACCAGTGACCTAAGGTGAAAGAGATCAGAAGTTTTGTTGTTGAAGGTAAAGTAGGGTACAAAAAAATATTAAAATATCTATACAAATGTCATTAGAAAAGTGTCTAAAGTGAAAAAACATGTAGAAAAGGGCGTATAAAAGAAGCATAAACATGTATAAAAAACGAATACTATTTCCATTATGGTTCACGAACATAAAAAAAAATCACGACATTTCATTACAAGATGGTCATAAAAAAATAATTTCTTGTTGAAGGTAATTCAGATAGTAAGTGCCCTTCGTAATATGTGAGCAGTGCTATTTTATACTATTTTTTGGATTTATTGCAGTGAAGGATCTGCTAGTATTATATTATTATTATCATCATCATCATCATTATCAACTGTGAGCGTTGGCGTGCAGACGTCTCTATGTAAGGCTCTCTGCTAATCACAAAATTTCTGCCTCATTTTTAAATATACCTAGTAAAATTTTATATCAATCGACACGTCGTCGCATTATAGTTTATCGGAAAATGTTCAAGTTTTAGATACTTTTTGGAATTGTGGTTTGTAGTTTCTGTGGGAAAGAATTTCAATCCCTTGGGCGCCATATCTGGAGATGGAAAAGGCGGTTACAGGAAAACATTTGCAATTCCACTGGAGAAATCAACATGCCATTGATGAGGAAAAACATTAATGACTGTTTTTACGCTAATATGTCAACTGTTATACCGCTAATGTGACAACTGGTGTTAAATGTTCATGCGGCAAAGTGTGTGAAGGATTGAAAGGCTTAAGAATTCATTAACGGAACTGTAGAGTAATTAGAGGCTCTGAGGAAGAAACGTTTGAATTAATATCTGAAGATATTTTAAATAATAGTGAACTAACAACCAACAGCAGTATTGTCAAGTGGAGAACAGCTTGTAATCAAAGAGGGGATACGTCTCCCAAGGTTAAGTGAACAATGGCAAGCTGTTAACAGCTATTTTCAATCTATTTTTTGTATCTGTTCAGTTGAAACCTTAGATGATTGATTCCGTAATTAGATTTATGAAAAATTCAATTTCTGAACACTTCAATGATACATCCGAAACTATAAGTAAGAAACTCGACGAAGGGTTCCCAACAAACAATTTACAATTCCATCATGGACACCGTCTTTTAACAAACCTTTGCACAAAGATTTTCTGGCATCTCACTGTTTCAAAGGTTTCTAATCACCTTGGTGGCAGAAAATCTTGACAGCCAGGTCTCTGAATAATAATAGCTCAGTGGCTTGACCTATTGATTATGATCATTAGTGCCACTTTTAGCTCCATTATTCATTCCAAGAATCAATTCGGACTCAACTTGCAGCTACCTACCACAAAACTTCTACAGTGTCAAATTGCCCCCCGTAATGCTTTGTAGTTGCCACGAAATGATAATATTTGATCATTCTGGTAAAACACAAGCAACAGTACCAATATACAATTATATATATATATATAAGTCCTAATACTATATATATATATATATATATATATAGTATTAGGAATAAACTCCAAACAGCCAGATGTTAAGGCTTCTATTTTGACAAAATAATAACATAAAAAACAAAACAAACAACGTATACATCACAAACAAATTTTACACGACTCGAGACGCAATACATAAACAAATTATCCATTACCCGATAAAATTCATGTCAGTACTTTTAAGTGATTTTCTTGTAAATTCATGGTTGATTTGTGTTTCAGGGGTCTGGTGTTTCAGGATCAATAAGCACTGACAGCAGGCCCAAAAGTAGTGGTGGTGAGAGTGATTCTAGCACTGAAACAGCAGCTTCTTCACGAAAGCCGTAAGTTTTGAAACATTTTTAGTGATCTTGATTAATTTTTGTGGAATGTTTGCCATATTTTGTATATCTCTTATCTATAGTTACCCGTGATTTTTGGGAAGAGCGAAAACCTCCAGCTCAGAAAGCTCCGAATGTATTTTTATAATCTGTAACAAGAAATACCAGACTTGGTCTTAAAGACACTGTAGAAGCTTGAAAGAACAATTTTTAGTTGCTTTATGATCAAACAGTCCCTGGTGTACTGCTCTTAGCAACTCAACCCGGCAAACGAAAAGGAATTGTTGACGAATCGAGGATTTCTATATCTACCTGAGGGCTCACTAAAACAGATGTTAGTTGATATGGCAACGTACCCTAGTAAATTAAAGAGTAATGTTGGAGGACCAATAATTTACTTTTTTATTTACCTGCTTATTTTTTTACCATAGTGCTTTCAGTATATTTGAGTGGCGTAGAACCATCTTTAGATCTCAAGGGCAGCATTGTTTGAAGTTGTGCTTTAAACACTTGTTTAATTTTACTGCACAAAGCTTTCGAATCTTTACAGTCATCTTCTTCTTCGTCGTCTTGTTTCATCCAATGCCAGAAGGCTCTGTTGACACATGAATAAATTCCGACGTCCAGAGCTCTCGATCAGCCATTGCAGTTATCAGTTCAGATCCTGTCAAACCAGTTTCCTCTTTGATAATTGACTTCAGTGTGACGTAAGGGCAGCCAACTCTTCTTTTTGCATCTGGAGATCAAAGTAGAAGTTTTCCTGCTGGTTCATCATGGCGACTAACATGTCCTGATATACAATCTCTGATATACTTTGTAAGGAACCATACAACACGTTGTTTGTGGGGTGATTTTTCCAGGAAATGTACGCGAGTCAAAGTATTCGAGTGTATGTACCATGGAGACGTTTCCGACACTCCACATTTAGTGTCCATGATTCTGAGACGCACAAGAGAATCGTCTCTATACATGCCTTGAAGACTTTGGTCTTAGTTTCTTTCTTGATTGGAGATTTCCACACTTTCTCTGAAGAATGAAGTGCACTCCATCCCAGTGCAATCCTAACATTCATATCATGTTTGGTTTCACAGTAGCTTTCCAAGTATTTAAAGTCATCAACGCCTTCACTTTCAGAGCCGCCAGATGAAAGCAAGCTTGTGTCATTTGATGGATTTTCTCATGTATTTTGTTTTTGGTGCATTAAGATATAAGCCGACATCTTGGCAAGCCTTTTCAATGCGTTTGAGGAGATCTCGAGCAGATTCTACACAGTCTTCAAGTAGTGCAGTGTCGTCCGCATAGTCCAAGTTGGCTAGTGCCTCAGCAGGGTGTCTACTGCTGCGATGATGTTTGAGTGTAAAACCACCATTACTCGTAATTGAGGTACGAAGGGCATAGTCAAGTACGATGATAAATAGGAAAGGAGAAAGTGGCCTCCTTAAAGAACGCCAGTGTCTATCTTGAATGCGTTTGTCTCTCCTTCTGGTGTAATCACCACAGCGGATGTGCAATTACAACATTTGTAGGAATTCCATAGGCTACGAGGATTTCAATCATCCGGTCGTGATTGACGGAATCAAAAGCTTTCCGAAAATCAATGATACTTATGACAGCCTCCTTTTTGTAGTTTTTCAGTTCCTCGACAATCTGCCGAAGAGTTAGAATATGGGAGGTGGTTAATTGACCCTCACGAAACCCATTTTGATTTGGTCGCAAAACTTTGTCGATGACAGGTCTGATCCTGTTGAGTAGAGAGCAATTATAGATCTTGGCTGCTACTTGAGAAAGTGATTTTTAGGATCACCTTTCTTGGGAATCTGTATTAATCCGGATATGCCCCATTAATTGAGACAATTTCCATGGAATGTCTGGATGCAGAATGACAAGAGACTCTTTCTCACTTCTGGCATTTTCCAAAACTCTGGAGGCAATTCGTCAAGACCCGGTGCTTTTCCATTTTTCAACTGGCAAAAGCATTATCAATTTCTTCTTGAATCAGATCGCCACTGTCAATTTCAGGTGAAGAGGTCAAATATTTTCTTAACAGGTTGAAGATCAGGCTGTGCAGCTGCAGCTGCTTTCAGCAGATTTTTGAAGTGATTTTTCCAGGTTTTAAGTCGATCTCCACCTTCAATGAATATTGTACTCTGTCGCTTTTTTCCATATAATGTTTTCACTAGATTCCAAGCATTCTTTATAACAGAAGGGGAGTTTCGAATGAGTACAAAATGTTATTGATACGGATATCTTCATAACGATCAAAAGTGCTAGTTCTGAAAAGATTGAATGTTCTGTGTTGAAGCGCGGAGAGTTGCTTTTCATGCAGCTGTGACTGGCCCAATATGCACTGAAAAAATATCCAAAAAGGCATTCAAATATCCACTGAAAAAAACCCCATAAAAACATTCATTACAGTCATAGGTTCTATTAATTTCGCCTGAAGCTTCGTTCCAGTACCTGCTCTTTATTTTTCGAATCTCATGCTACAGGTTCAATTTTGCTTCTTTGAAAGCTGAACCGGACGTACACAGAAAATTCTCATGAAGCGTGTTTTTCTCATCCAGGAGACTGATACTTGCAACGTAACTCACGTCAAACTAGTGTCTACGTTTGTTCTTTCTAAGCTCAAGTACATCATCACCAGTGGTATACACTTGTGGTTTGAACTGCTCCCGGGTTCTATCAAATGTGATATCATCGAATTTGTTTCTAAGAATTTCACGTACTTCCTCATTTTGTAACTTGGAAACATAAATGCGCTCAGACACTTTTAATCTGGTTGCTCTGACTTTCTCCCTAATATGCATCTTAATTTTAGCACGAAAAAGTTTATAGTCAGTACCGCAATCTGCACCCCGCATGACTCTTACTGTACACATGTCTTGAAGGTCACACTTCCATGCGATATTGTAGTCTAGTATATGCCAATGTTTTGATCTAGGAAGTATCCATGTTACTTTATGATGAGCTTTTGTTTCAAGAGCTGCTGGTTTAAATTCTGTGCACAGCTTGAGACGAAGAGGACCATTATCGTTTGCCTTACCAAGACCATCTCCCTACGACATCCTAGATTTTGTGATCACTTCCAGCCTGATGATATCCTGGCTACCCTCAATGTAGGAGTTTAAACTGAAATAACAGACATGTAACTTTCACATCTTAAAGGCACCCTCAGACATGATTCGATCACTAACTCCGTGAGGTTGCTGCAACTTGGTTGTGATCCGTGATCTAGCAAAACCTACTACTCCATCCTTTTTCACTCCTTCAAGCTTGCCTTTCCAAAAAAAGTGCATCCAGCACCTATTTTAGTAAGCTGATCTTCTTCACTTAATTGAGTCTCAGATAAAGCAGCAAGGTCCATTTTTTACCTAGCCCGTTCCATGGCGACAACAGCTGTTCATCGTTCTGGATGAGTAGACTCTTCACGATCACGAAGTGTTCTTATATTCCAAGCAGGAATATTCAGCAATTTAATTCTCTCACTTGCATAAGTGGTATTTCTTTTTCTTTTGTTTCCCCTGCAAATTTTAACACCCGTCAGCTGCAGGTAGTTGACCAGCTTCCGGTTGAACAGACGATGTTTAGCTCACCTTTTCTAGACCCTTTCCATGATCTGGGTGAGCAGCCTTGGCTCTGAAAAAGGCTGTTTAGTCGTCAAAATCCCCTCCCAAGTTAGTTCCTGTTCACAAGAACCTCCACGGAATGTGCCCTGGAAAGACACAACAACAGTGTTAAGATAAGATTCCTGTCCCCTTTGTGCAGATTTGTGGCCGTGAGCTTCCAATTGGTTAGATCCACACACGTCACCACTCGTCCGTCGCCAAAGGACTTTCAGTAAATAGAATGACAATCTCAATAACAAGTCAAGAGACATCTGTACATCAAGGGATGATTATTGCCTGACGCCCCCTATATGGCTGCTGAGTCTTAGAGAGTGGTTGAGTGGTCTTATAGGTATTGTACAAGCCTATGTCACTTAAATCCCTTGATGTACATTGACAGACTGATACATAGATAAATACATACATACATATATACATGCATACATGCATACATACATACATTCATACATACATATATACATACATGCATACATACATTCATACATACATACATAAATTCATACATACATATATAGATAGATAGATAGGTGGATGAATGGGTGAATAGATAGGGAGATAGATAGACAGAAAGATATATATGGCTCAAACGTCATCTTATGAACAGAAAACCAGTAGAGTGAAAACTACAGGAATTTGATTTGTAAAGTGGGCCCTTGCAGGCATCATCGGCATCCTCATACTGTAGCTCCAATAATTGTTTATTTTGTTGCACTCTGTGATGGGAAGTTTATTTTATGCTCGTTTCTTATCTGATTTGCATCATGACCAAGTAGCATAAATATTGCCTGATAGCGAGGTGGCCATTCTCTTCGGTGAGGTGTCGGAACCAGCTGTGTCTTTAAAGAGACATAGGCTTGACCGTTAGCTCCTTGCGGAAATACGAATTTTATACTTTGTAGCTTACTTTTAACTGAACAAGAAGATAGCAGTAATCTAATTTATCTTCAATTATTTCCTTCAGATTCTTATCACTAGCCAGCAGCAATGATACAGAGAGCAGGTAAGACCTATATTTATATGATTTATGGACCTAGGAAATGGCGCAGTTTCCCGCCTAAAATCTGTGTTCTATCTTGTACCAGGAGGTGCTTGTTGATTTAGCCTATTTTATGGTGGCACATCCAGGTTTTTCCATCTATTGAAGTAAGATTTGGCACGAATACCTCTCATTAAGATGGGGAACTTTTTTTGTACTGTTGGGAAGATATATGCTGTAATTATTGAGTAATTAACTAATTAAAGGATACAACCAACTGAAATTTTCATTGAAGTACAAATGCTGGATACTGACCTAGAAAAACCAATGCAATTTCAAAAAAAATCTAGAATCAAATAGCAATAATGAGTAATGAAGTGCTAAAAAGATTATTATGAAGTGATTAAAGGATTATCATGAAGCAAAACTTTGAAATTTGACCAACAAATTTAATCGAGCAATTTTTCCAATAGGTAATCAAAATATTTGATGGTGGATTGAATAAGGTCGGTTAAAGGTGTATTGTTACCACCACCTTTCTGTCATCTGCATGTGTGAACTTTACAAGCACTGCTTTGCAGCAAATCTGAGCTCTTTTGCAACATATGCCACGGGATGACTAAGAGGAGTATCACAATCTGATCTCATTGGGGAGAGGGATGAAAACTCTTACACGTATCAAAAAGAGGAAAGATGAAGCTTGTTTATTGTAAATAAAATATGATTGCATGTTAAACCATCGAAACACTTATTAACCAATGTGGAAGCGTGTTGTCATGCAAGATCGTTTAAAACCGAGAGCAATATCATCCTTTTCTGTTCCTAGACATCGTTGACTGTTTGACTGCGTATGCTCTGCTTTTTTGGTCTGGGTTTATCGACGTTTTGACAGGAGAGATAGACGAGATGAAAGTTTCCCTACGTGTGCTCAGAATGATCTTTTACTGGATTTGTTTTTTCCACAAAGTTGCATTTGAGAATTCTTTATTGGAATGGACAAAAGGGCTATCTAAAAAACGCCAAATAGCAGTTGCTTACTGTCTGATGGTCATCAATAAATCCCGGAAATTTTATTGGGTAACTTTTGGTGTAATGTGATGCACATCTTTTTTTATCCACGTCGCAAATTGGTTTATTTATAATTCTTTGTTTTTGCACTTGTTTAAGTTCGTGGTCTTTTCCTTCCAGTTGTTGATCAGACAAGGTAAAAAGGTCCTTTTACAATATTTCTTTTCAGAATACTTTCACAATGTTTACGACCTTTCTTCTTCGTCATTAGTACTGCTCCTAACACCAAGGGTCTGCCACACGAATCTTCCTTCTCCACGTTACTCTGTCTGCAGCCTGCTCATTTCTCACTCCTTTCCACTTCATATCTCTTCAAACTACATCCTGCCATCTGAACCTCTACCTTCTCGTTCTTTTACCGCGCACTGCTTCAGCTCAAGCCTTGTGGATCCATTCATGCTTTTCCCTTTTCCGAACGTGCCCATACCTAGCTTTCCGTAGCTTTTCTCTGATCTAAACACTCCCAGTACTTGCCCTTATTTCCTCATTTTCGCAATGCCCCAGACGTAAGATTCCTATGATCCACCTCAGCATCCCCATTTCAGTGCGCAAGAGTAGATCTTCCTCATTCTTCCTCAGCGCCCTCGTTTCTCCTCCATACATAGTGGCCAGATTACGGTTGTGTTAACTTTTATCTTCACTCTTCTGGGAAGTCTTCGGTCGCATACAGCTCCTTTTAGCTCTCTCCGCTTATTGCAGCCTTTCTTAACTCTTTCTTTTACTTCTTCCTTAAATCCTCCTTTATCGCTCAAAGTTGACCCCAAATATTTGAAAGGCTGCAAGGAGGATAAGTACTCGGCTTTCCAGCGCTTCCAAAACTGATTGTAAGCTGTTGCACATGGCGCCAACGCTTTCTACAATAGATATCTGCATCTTCATATACCCCTGGTGGAGGTTTCATGATGCCGTTTTTCATGGTTAGCAAGTGGTTAGGGCTCAATGCCTGCAGACTGTTTGGATCACTTGAGGCCTGGGTAGCTAATGGCCTGCTGTTCACAATGGCTGCTGCCTCATAAAACAAAGTTCTTAGTCCACTGGTGTCTAGTTTGGGATGATGCTCAAGAAAAAGACCGTTCAAAGTGTTTCTGATAGTTCTTATCTGTCTTTCCCAGACACCACCCATGTGACCTGCTGAAGGTGTATTGAACACAAATTGGCAATTGTGGTCTGCTAATAAGCGCTCTGCTCCCTTGAAGTTTGCTCCTTGATCAGAGAAGATTTTTATCACTGGACCACGGATTGACACAAAGCATCGGAATGCGCTGATAAATGCGTCTGTTGTTAGGTCATCTAATAATTCCACATGAACCGCTCGTGAGGCTAGACATGGCTGTGCTCTTTCGGGTGGGAGGTCACTCATTTTCTGAGTTTGTACGGCTGACCTTAGTCGCCGGCATATTGCACAGTTGTGAATTATTGAGGAGACGATTCTTCTACACCCTACTACCCAATAGCCAGCCGAACGAACTGCGTTCATAGTCATTCCCTCCCCACCATGGGCTATCTTTGTGTGGTGGTGTTTCACAATCAAATCTGTTAGGTGACTATTTTTGGGCAGAATTATTGGATGAATTTCATTGTAGCTAAGTTCACTACGACAAAGTCTACCTCCTACTCTGAGAATTTGATTTTCATCCATAAATGGACTAAGTTTATTGATGTTTTCCTGTTTGATTGACCTTTGTTGTTCTTGTTTCAGCAAGAGTGCCAAGGCTCTTTCTTGTGACTCTACTATTGTGAGCTTGTTATTTGCTCTTCTCATGAGCGCGCCAATACCTCTGAGAACACTCTTCAGGGTGGAAAACTTGTGAATTTTGTCAATCAAAGCGTTTGTCGTGTTTGTTGCAATTGTTGAAAGAGTTGTAACCTTTACTTCTTTATCAAAGGGATCTAAGTCAATTTCTTGCTTTATTTCATAGCTATCATTTGAATACAGGAACTTGGGTCCCTTGTACCAATCGGATGATTTCATTTCGGTAATTGAGGCTCCTCTTGACGCCATGTCAGCGGGGTTGTTTTCCGAGCTGAAATGGTGCCAAGATTCTGGTGTAGACTGTTCTTGTATCTTTGTCACTCTGTTCGCTACGTACGTGTGAAAACGACGCGCTTCATTTGTAATGTACCCTAATACAATCATGCTGTCGGTCCAGAAATGTTCAGGGACATTGTGATATGCAAGTTCACAGTTCACAATTTTTGATAATTTAGTTGCTAGTACTGCTGCCTGCAACTCAAGTCTGGGAATTGTTGTCATTTTTAGTGGAGCCACCTTAGCTTTACACATGATGAGGTTGCAATCAATGGCGTTTTGCTCTCCAACTGTTTTCAAGTAGCAACAGGCGGCGTAGCCATTTTGACTTGCATCAGCGAAATAGTGCAGTTCGACTTTTTCTACTCTATCAGTTGTACATCGTTGGATGCATCGAGGTATCCTGATATGGGAGGCTTTGATTTGAGTCAACTGGGACAACCAACCATTCCATTGTGCTGCAAGACAATCAGGTAGTTGCTCATCCCAATCTAGCTTAGTCCGACACATTTCTTGCAATACCTGCTTGCCTGACAGCACAAATGGTGAGAGCAATCCTAAAGGGTCAAAAACCGAGGCAATGATGGAAAGCACACCCCTACGAGTTGTAGGTTTGTTGGCAGCATCTCCTAAAAACGTAAAAGTGTCTGACTCGACACACCACTGCACACCAAGGGCTCTCTCAATTGGGAGAACATCCTGTGACAAGTCCAAGTTGACAATTTGTGAAGCTCTTTCTGCCTTTGGAATTTGCTCCATGACTTCATGGCTGTTGGAAACGAATTTGTGCAGTCGAATGTTTGCCTTTTTGCAAAGACTGGTGGCTGTGGAATACAGAGATAGAGCTTTTGATGCACTGTCTACACTGACTAGGCCATCATCAACATAGAAATTATTCACTATAAAATCTCGTGCTATTTCCTCTTCGTCAGTGCACTGGTTGGCAGCATGCCTAAAACCAAATGTAGCACAGCTGGGCGATGAAGTAGCCCCGAACAGATGCACTTTCATTCGGAACAATGCTTTGTTTCCCTTTTCATCGAACCACAAGAAGCGCAAGAAATCACAATCTTCTGGACGCACCTTGAACATGTGAAACATCCTCTCTACATCACACATCAATGCTATGGGCTCCTTGCGAAACCGTAATAGAACTCCAACTAGGTTGTTGGTCAAATCAGGGCCCTGCAACAGGAAGTCATTCAGAGATTTCCCCTGCGTCTTGGCGCTACAATCAAATACAACTCTCAATTTCTTTTTCTTTGGGTGATACACGCCAAAGTGAGGTATGTACCATGAATTTGGGTTTTCAATTTCATTTGCAGGCACTTGCTCTGCCTCTTTGTGACTTATGATATTTGTCATGAATTCTTTATACTCATTTGCATAGTTTGGATCCTTATTAAACTTGCTAACAAGCAAATCGAACCTTCTCTGAGCAGTAGTTAGACTCTGATTTTTACCAGGCCGGCTAGCAAATGGCAAGGGCATAGTGTAATGTCCTTCGTCATCTTGATATATTTCATCTTCCATCAAACGTACAAACTTTTTGTCATTTTGTGACATGACTATGCCATCTTCGTCTGTAAAGTCTTTGTTGAATTTGCTTATCAGATGATCTAATGGTGCTGGCTCAGATATCACGTGTGTTCTGAAAGTGTCAGCCATGGTTGTGTTAGCTCCCACATTGCCAACGATTGCCCACCCAAGATCAGTCTCAATGCTAAAGGGAGCATTGCCTTTTCCTTCTACAATACATCGAGGAATGTGGGCCCTGACACAATCATAGCCTATTAAGAGACTCACATCAATTGGCAATAGCTCTGGGATTTTGCTGGCTACCTCTTGAAGGTGGGGCCAGCAATTTGCTTTGTCTGGTGTTGGGATCATTGATCTATGTAGTGGGATGCCACGTCTTGTGTAGGCAGTTCGTATATCTATATTTACTTTGGAATTTATTCCCCTTACTACAAGATCCTTTACTATGTGACATCTTACAGGTTCTTCCTTAGCTGTAAGTGTAGTCATTTTCAATGTCATTTCATTCTTGTTGATGTTCAGTGAGTCACAGAGACCTTCTAATATAAAGGATGAGTCACTTCGACTATCCACCATAGCGTATGTCAGAATTTTCTTTCCTGGATTGCTTTTCTTTGATACATATACAGGTACAACCATTGAAGACTTTAGGTTCTCTGAGCTCACTGAATCTATTACGAAATTTGATGTGTTTACAGCATTAGCTGTTTCACTATTTACATGAATCTCACTGCTTAATGAGGTGCTTGTTTGTGTGTCAACAACTTGTCTTGGTTCATCACTCTTTACCACATCAATGTCCAAAGAAGTGGGGTGTGGTTTATCACACTTCCTACACATTTCGCGTGCCATACAATTTCTAGACATGTGATTTGGCCGCAGACAACCAAAACAAAGTTTATTCTGTACAACAAATTCCTGCTTCTTGTTTGAAGGGAGAGAAGCAAGCTTGAAACAATTAGCGGCTTTATGCCCAGATTTCTGGCAGAATACACATATTTGTTTATTTGCCGTACTGTCACGAACCTTTTCTTGAGGCTTTGCTGTTTTATTCACAGTTGTCTGGAACGTTGTACTTCTAACATTTTGTTTGTTTGACAATGTACATGTATTTGTCTGCTTGTTCATCATTGGTTCACTGGCAACAGCAGCAGCTACTCTTACAAACTCAACGAATGTTGCAAATTTCGGATAGCTAGAAGTTTTCTCTTTTGTCTTTGTGACCTTCCATGCCCATTTATTTATAAGGTAATCAGGCAGTTTTTGCATGATCTTTCGGATTTCTCTGTTGTCATTCAGTATCTCTAATTCAGGTACAGAGTTCATACCTACCTGACACTGAGTTAGAAAATCTGACAGTTTTTGGAGGCCATCACTATTTTTGCCATGAATTTTAGGCCACTTTTTGAGGGTGTCGTGGAAGCTGTCTGCTACTGTGAACATATTACCATACCGTTTTTTGAGACAATCACTTGCCTTTTGGTACGCATCATCACTGTCTAACATAATGTAGCCTTGTATAGCGTCAAGCGCTTTGCCCCTTACATATTGCTTTAAATAGAACAATTTGTCAACATTAGAACATGTTTTGGTATCAATTAGAGCTGAGAATAACTTTTCCCATGGTGCAAATAGCATGGGGTCGTTACCATCAAATACATAAGGTGTGGGAGTTCGTAGGCGTGACAAACTAAGGGCATCAATAAAGCCCTTTGTCAGCAAATCTACCTGAGCTGCTGAAGAATTACAAGAACAAGAATGATCAGTTTTACATGTCTTCTTTTCATTTACTTTAGACAACACTGAATCAACAATTGCACCAGGCGGGCCAATTGTCCCTGTCACTGGTGCGTCAACAACACTTTCTTCTAAGGCAGCTTCCCTAAATGCAGCGGCTTGTTGTTCTGCTAATTTAATCTTCTGTTCGAGTTTTCTGAGGTGCAAGGCTCTCTGCATTTCTTGCAGCTTACGTTCCTCTTCCTCAATTTCAATTTCTGCTTCTAATGCTTTTTTAGCAAGTTTGGCATNTCCTCTTCGTCAGTGCACTGGTTGAAAGCATGCCTAAAGCCAAATGTAGCACAGCTGGGCGATGAAGTAGCCCGGAACAGATGCACTTTCATTCGGAACAATGCTTTGTTTCCCTTTTCATCGAACCACAAGAAGCGCAAGAAATCACAATCTTCTGGACGCACCTTGAACATGTGAAACATCCTCTCTACATCACACATCAATGCTATGGGCTCCTTGCGAAACCGTAATAGAACTCCAACTAGGTTGTTGGTCAAATCAGGGCCCTGCAACAGGAAGTCATTCAGAGATTTCCCCTGCGTCTTGGCGCTACAATCAAATACAACTCTCAATTTCTTTTTCTTTGGGTGATACACGCCAAAGTGAGGTATGTACCATGAATTTGGGTTTTCAATTTCATTTGCAGGCACTTGCTTTGCCTCTTTGTGACTTATGATATTTGTCATGAATTCTTTATACTCATTTGCATAGTTTGGATCCTTATTAAACTTGCTAACAAGCAAATCGAACCTTCTCTGAGCAGTAGTTAGACTCTGATTTTTACCAGGCCGGCTAGCAAATGGCAAGGGCATAGTGTAATGTCCTTCGTCATCTTGATATATTTCATCTTCCATCAAACGTACAAACTTTTTGTCATTTTGTGACATGACTATGCCATCTTCGTCTGTAAAGTCTTTGTTGAATTTGCTTATCAGATGATCTAATGGTGCTGGCTCAGATATCACGTGTGTTCTGAAAGTGTCAGCCATGGTTGTGTTAGCTCCCACATTGCCAACGATTGCCCACCCAAGATCAGTCTCAATGCTAAAGGGAGCATTGCCTTTTCCTTCTACAATACATCGAGGAATGTGGGCCCTGACACAATCATAGCCTATTAAGAGACTCACATCAATTGGCAATAGCTCTGGGATTTTGCTGGCTACCTCTTGAAGGTGGGGCCAGCAATTTGCTTTGTCTGGTGTTGGGATCATTGATCTATGTAGTGGGATGCCACGTCTTGTGTAGGCAGTTCGTATATCTATATTTACTTTGGAATTTATTCCCCTTACTACAAGATCCTTTACTATGTGACATCTTACAGGTTCTTCCTTAGCCGTACGTGTAGTCATTTTCAATGTCATTTCATTCTTGTTGATGTTCAGTGAGTCACAGAGACCTTCTAATATAAAGGATGAGTCACTTCGACTATCCACCATAGCGTATGTCAGAATTTTCTTTCCTGGATTGCTTTTCTTTGATACATATACAGGTACAACCATTGAAGACTTTAGGTTCTCTGAGCTCACTGAATCTATTACGAAATTTGATGTGTTTACAGCATTAGCTGTTTCACTATTTACATGAATCTCACTGCTTAATGAGGTGCTTGTTTGTGTGTCAACAACTTGTCTTGGTTCATCACT
>RDPX01000078.1:1444532-1463425 GCA_003991215.1 Morbakka virulenta | reverse complement strand
TTCACACAATTTTACGCTGATGTGTTAAATTTTTCTCTCTGTCTCTTTCTGTCTCTGTCTCTCTCTCTGTCTCTCTCTCTGTCTCTCTCTCTCTGTGTCTCTCTGTCTCTCTCTGTCTCTCTCTCTCTCTCTCTCTCTCTCTCTCTCTCTCTCTCTCTCTCTCTCTCTCTCTCTCTCCTTTTTTTCGGTTTTTAGTGGCTCGCAGATAATTTACAATTATAGTTTTTGTTTTCTCTTCATTCATTCGTTTTGTTACTTATTTTGTTTTATCGGACGTCCCCCATTTTTCCATATTGGCAGGCATTGCTTTACCAGAATGACTACAACAATGTTAGCTAAGAATATAGCATGTGCTCTTTTTTTCTGTTTCTGCAGGAAATTTTTCATATGATTGATCAAGATCACAGTGGCAAGATACATCTTGATGAATTTATGTTTCTTTTAACCGCTGCACTTGGAAAAGAGGAAGCATTGAAACCCAAAGTAGTCAATAATATCTTAAGCCAGATTGATAAAGATGCAAATGGTAAACTATGCTCCTACTATCTTTAAAATTGCAATTATCTTAGTGTTGCTTTTAAGCCCACGACCTTAAAACGGGCCAAGGGTTTTTAAGACCAAATCTGAAGAAGAATGGAAAGTATATCATCAAAAATCTCAGTATAGATATTGTAAGACTGAAAGCTGTGAGTGGAAAGTAAACAGATGGTGATGGGAAATGTCCAGTATTTTAAATTCGTTTTTATTACTAGAATCTATTATTATTACTGTGCTCCATAATTATGACCAGCCTTTTATTTTGTTACTGGGTTATCCTAGCACGCAGCCGTATTGAAAACCAGCATGAGTAGTTAGTAAATATACTTGAATACACCGGAGTTTGCCAGACAACTTGCGCCGGTGGGTTAAAATTGTACTGCATAATAAACAAGTATATCCTGGAGTATTCTTTTTTTTCAGTGGTAGCTACCATTTTAATGCACTCTGTTGCCTAGTTATGCTGGCATAGAACCCTCGATAAATTTGAAGTAGTTTACACCTGAGTTTCATGGATCTGTCAGAAGATAAGTTCACACAGGTCAATAGGACCTGTCTGAATTTACAGGACTCGCTGGAAACCAGAAATTTTATTTACTATATATATATATGTATATATATATATATATATAAAACAGGCTTGTCGAAATGGACTGTGTAGTTTTTTGATTCTTTCCAACTTATCATATCTTATATTACGCTCTGCATTTATGTATTGAGCACTTTAATACGGATAACCGAATCGAAAGCTTTATATATATATATATATATATATAAATATATATATATATATATATATATATATATATATTTATTTATTTTTTTCAGAAGGTCAGCCTGTATAAACACACGTTAGAAATAAATAACTAAATAAATATTTAAGTAAATAAAATTTGCCCTAGATTAGATAGTAATTTGCCCTCTTGTTTTCTAAATCTATATGGTTGGTACTACTATTGAATACATGGTACTCCCACTTTGTATTCTTATTGAGGGTTTTGCTCATAAGATAGATTTTTCCAAACCTGAGACAGTTAAACTGGATTTTTTTTGTCATAACTAAGATCAAAAGGTGTCATACGAATGAAAATTATTGAAGAGACTAATGACATTTTTCCAAAGCAGAACATGGTTTAAAACTGGTCTTATGTCTTTTAAAGCAGCTGAAGCTTTGGAATCTGCTATGCATCACAATCAAGCACTCAAGTAATTAATTCTCAGAAACTGTTGGGCCCTGGAGTTGACAAGGCTCGCGAGTTATTAAGTTCAAATCTGCAGAAGAATCCATCTTAAAAAGTTGAAAAGTATATAATATATGTATATAAAAGTATTTGAGATATATATTTCGTATACCTTCATATACCATATATATATATATATATATATATATATGTATATGGTATATGAAGGTATATGAAATATATATAATATCCCGCTTTTTTCTCTCATTAATATGTCTTCTTTTGCCTTCTTTTGCCTGATTTCATCTCGATAGTATCCTACATCGTCTCTTGGCCTGCCTGCCTTGTTTTCTTTTTTCTTTTATCTTGCTTGCCCCTGTCGACCTATCTGAGTTACCTTTAATGTATTGATTTGATCTAATCATCCGATTACTCTTACTATACTCGGCCACTCGCAATCTCGTTCTAATTTTTTTTACTCAATTCTATCTTTCAGTGATACTGCGGCAATTTTTGTAAGGATTCTTTTTTTCTCTCATTTTTTCCCTTATTTTGTTCTTTTTTTATTACGAACAAGTAATTTACTTCTTACAATAGCCACTGGTCTAATAACACGTTTATATATATCTTCTTTACTTTAATTGATATCAGTGATCATACCTTTTAAATTTCATAATTTTATACAATTTTTAAAACTTCTGGTTACTTTAGGACTGGTTGGGTTTCCACTTAATAAAGCTGTTCAAGTATGTTAAACTCAGCCTGCCTCTACTTCTTTTCCCCAGTCTTTCCAGACAAATTAATTAGCCTTGTGCCTGTACACGTTTCTTATATATTCTAGCCGGTTTTTTCACTTTACAATATGCTTTGAAAAAGCCTTTCTGTAGATTCCAATATCGGACTGTCGTACATCGAATGGTAACACATGGGCTGCAGTTTGCAGGTGTATTCTTCCAGGGTTCATTTTTTTATCTGTAAATGTCACCTCGTTTAGGTAGTAAAAGTTTAATAAGAAATGCGTTGTGAAAATAAGGACTTCATTTAATGGGATTTAAAGACAAATTCACTAATATTTCTTTCATTTAATTTTGTGATAAATCGGCTTGATACTAATGCATGATTTTGTTTTCCTCTTATTTTTATAGGCTGTGTCGATTTCGTCAGTTTTATAACTTGCATTCCGGTCTTTACTAAACTTCATTCGCAAATGCTGGATACACGAATAATTTCACTAGCCAAGCTAGAAGAAGCTAGAATTGCTATGGGGAAAAAATTTGGCCGACAATAATACATGTCATGTGTTTTACTAGAAGAAATTTTCACTGTTTTCACTCCAATACCGCAAATTTTCACAAATTTTCACATAAAAAGGCAAGGTATTCCCATTTTTTCAAAATTGACTTTTCTTCTGAGTTAAACGTTTCTCATAATTTTGGATAAATAAAGCAACTTTTTCAATTTTTTTTTACACAGAAATGCAACAAAAGTCTCGCTACCTTTTTGAAAACTTCGTCATTTTTATACCAATGAAAATGTTGTAATTATTCATAATTTATTTTTGGGCATTGCAATATTACGCATATTTTTTTACGAAGTTAACTCCGCAAATGATGTGAAAGTCTCCAATACCGCAAAAATCGAATCCACTGAAATTTTCTTCCAGTGCTGCTTACTTATTTTCTAATACATTTTTAATTTTAGTATAATTGGTATTAGTTTATGAAATGGTTTAGTTGCTTGGCATATTTACTTTTGGCCTTGTTTAAAGAAACAAAAAGATACAGTAACAGTAGTCACAGATATGTTGGTTATACCTCATTGGTTATTTCCTATTGGTTGTTTTTCTTGGTTATTCCTTTTTGTTGTTTTTCATTGCTAATTCCCCATTAGTTGTTTTTCATTGGTTGTTTTCCATTGTTTATTCCCCACTGATTATTCCCCACCGATTATTCCCCATTGCTTATTCCTCATTCTTTGTTTCCCGTCGGTTTTCCCCCATGGGTTATTCCATGGAATACCTCATTGGTTATTTTCCACCGGTTTTGCCCTGTTGGTTATTTTCAATTGGTTGTTTCCCATTGCGTGCTTTTCATTGGTTATTCTCAATTGGTTGTTTTCCATTGGCTATTACCAATTGTTTGTTTATCATTGGTTATTTCGCATTGGTTCTTTCCCATTGCTCATTCCCGCTAACTATTCCCCATTGGTTATTCCCTATTTCTTATTTCATGTTGGTTGTTTATCATTTATTATTCTCATTGATTATTACCAATCGTTTTTTACTCATTCGTTATTTTCCCGTTGGTTTTGCCCCGTTATTTAGTCCCTATTGGTTATCCCTCATTGGTTGTTTCCCATTGGTTATTTGCCGTTGGTTGTTTTCCATTGGTTATTCCCCACTGATTATCCCCCATCGCTTATTCCTCATTCGTTATTTCCAGCCCGTTTCACCCCGTTGGTTATTCCCTATTGGTTTTTCCCCATTTGTTGTTTTCCACTGGCTATTGTTCACTGTTTTTTCCCCATTGATTATTCCCCATTCGCTGTTTTTCATTGTTATTCCCATATTATTTTTTTAGTCCATGTTCGATTTCTTCAAGCCATTTTTTGTTGCGCTCTTCACTCACTTTTTTGTGTGTGGTTTTGTGGAACTTTATAGGTAGAGCACTGCATCTGGTTCGGTCAAACCATTCGTTGTTGCGCTTATTTACTTTTGTGTCATGCAGGACAGTAGTAGGTAGAGTGCCATAATTAGTTTGGTCAACCCATTTGTTGTTGCTCATATTTATTTTTGTGTGATATTCTGAATGTTTGTAATTAGTCATATTTGGATTCGTCAGTTCAACTGCTACCCTTTTGTGGTGCGCTTTTTAAGGTGTAATTCTGTACGTTTCATATTTTGTTCTCTCCCTCTTCACTTATTTGCCATTAATTTGATGTTTTCTTAGTAATCTAAATCTTTGGAAGTCGTGTTACAGTAAGTTTGGCACATTCATACTTTATTTGCCAGGACTGATATTTATTGTAAAGTATTTGAATTCCGTGTAATTTGAGTGCCACATTTGATTTTGCCCATCCTTTTCCTGATTCACCTAATCTATGCTTGATTAAATGCTATTCTCGACACTTTCAGAATGCGTGCCATATGTTGATTCATGGTCCTTGGTCCATCTTCTCCTATCTGCGTTAAATATAAGGTTTTGTCATGCTAAATTCTTGTTTAAGACTTAAAAGGGCGAGCAAAACATATGAACAAATGAAGAAGACTCCAAACAGCTGAAGTTCAAGTTTACTAACAGCGTTGCCTGGCTTTTAAAACCAAAGTTGTGTTAAGATTGGCTACCTCGGTGGAAGGGAGAAGGGGCTTCTCTAGTGTTTACACCCCCCCCCCACACACACACACACACACAAAGAAACCGTTAAATTTTACCGTCAACGAAGTGCTTTTCACTCCTATGCTGTGATCGTGGACAGCTTTATGCTGATTAATTCTCAGTTAGCTACAACTGATCAAAAGTAAAAAAAATCACTTCATGTTTTCCTGCAGCCCTCGTCTATGCCCAACACAATTTGAAATGGAGTACTAATGGTATACATCAGTCGGTAGTGTCTGTCTTAGATACCAGGCAAATAGTCTGGTTTTACCTGATGTATAGCATTTCGTGCACTCAAGTTACACGTTTGCTTTTGTGTGGAAGCGACTCGCATTTTCGTGCAATAGCTAGCGGCATGCACATGACATTGTATGCTAAGTTTACGTCATCCGTTAACAATAAATGCATAACACCTTTTATAGTTGATGCTATTCCATTTTATTGGTTGAATAGCATGAAAGAATTTTTCCAAGATTGTTAGGCTGCTTTTCAAATAAAATTTGAATATCAGTTTGATGTTTTGGGATCGTTCACAACTGACGTCAACCACTCAAGAGGGAGGGGGTACCGAAATGTTGACAGAAGTTGACAATATTTTGGGCAGGGGGGTGAAAGTTGACGTCATGACGATTTTACCTCACTAGTACAATTTGATGGGAATATATCTGACGCCATTGAAAGTTTTTTTCAAAGTGTAAAAAACTGAGAGGTTCAATTGAAAGGTTATTTCACGCAATTGTTTTAATCACCCCTGCCCCAAGCTTCTAACCCCGTTATAGTTAGAAACCCATAAATTAAAAATAGTGTCAATATTTTATCTTCGTTTGCAGAAAAAGTTCAGGGAAAAAGTGCCCAAAATTGAAGTCAACTTTAGGGGGGAGGGAGAAATCCAAAAGTTGCCAAGAGGGGGGAGGGAATAAAAATGGTTACAAGTGGTTGACGTCATGTGAACGATCCCTTTGTTAATTTAACGCTCCTTAAATATTTTTCCGTACTCTCAATGTTATTACAGAATGCTATATATTGGAAATAGTATTAATGCATATTTTTATTAATAATTGTAAGTTACGTATTTTTACAAATAAAAATGGAGCTTGAATATTGTAACTTATTGGCTTCAAACATACCATTGTTTTGGTTTTGTTTATATCAGTGATTTTCATACGTTTACAATATAGCGGCTGCCCAACAGAGAATGCCATTCAGTACTGAAAAAGCAATCACAGACCCACCCCCCACCCCCATGACAGACCACGATTTGTTTTTGCTTGAAAAACTGATTAAAGAGAGAATACGAGAAAGAGAGATGCAGAGAGAAGATGATGGGTTTAAAGTAGGCATGCAAGTGGGGCAGGGGAGGATGAAAAAGGCACTGGCCAAAAAGAACATGGATATCAAACCAACAAACATGCAATGTTCCAAAGGAGCAATGGACAAGTAGAAGCTTAAAGTGGAGCAATTTTAATAGTTGAGTCCTTTAGTTAGCAGGTAAGTAATTTCGTTAATAGTCATGAAGCGTTCCTCCGAAAGTAGTTATGCATTATTCAAAAGGCTTTAAATTGCGAAAACACGCATGTGTCAACAGTCTTGGTAACATGAGTTGCTCAGAAAGGACAATGGCAAAGGCTGCTGAGAGCGAGAAAGGCTTAGATCTTAATAGAAATCTCAAAATCCTGTTTTCAAGGAAGAACAGGGGTGGACTGGTCTCGTCAGAATATCAGGAGAAAAACTGGTTTCAAGTTATTCCGGTCCTCATAATTATATTAATTTACATGCAAGGTTAGCAGGCGAATTCACGGACAGATTCTTTGATCCATTTTATTATCTAAACTTGATCATAGCTCAAAACCTCACTGAAAATTTAACAATTTTCTACTGAAATATATGTTGTTTTTTAACAATTGTATTGAAGTTGCACTAACATATTGCTATATTATCTAATTACAAAGATCAGCTATAGTAACTTGGCTAGTAATTTATGCCGCTGTTTGGGAGAAGGCAATTTCACTTGCTAGTGGGGTTTTTTATGTTACTAACGATATTTTGTGTGGCTGTAAAGGTAGAAAACTGCATACGAAATACCACCTAAAAGTGGGTAACAATTCGTAGGGATTCCTTGGAATTATTTTTTGCTTGTACAATAAACCTTGGCAGAGGTATGAAAAATGCAAGTGCATTGTTCCCCTGCATAGAAGCCTGAAATGGTTTTAAGCCCATGACTTATACCAAGCGATAGGTTTTAGTGATATTATATAGGAGAGTATATTTCGATTTAGATTATATACTAGCCTATATATATATATATATATATATATATATATATATATATATTATATANCAATTTCACTTGCTAGTGGGGTTTTTTATGTTACTAACGATATTTTGTGTGGCTGTAAAGGTAGAAAACTGCATACGAAATACCACCTAAAAGTGGGTAACAATTCGTAGGGATTCCTTGGAATTATTTTTTGCTTGTACAATAAACCTTGGCAGAGGTATGAAAAATGCAAGTGCATTGTTCCCCTGCATAGAAGCCTGAAATGGTTTTAAGCCCATGACTTATACCAAGCGATAGGTTTTAGTGATATTATATAGGAGAGTATATTTCGATTTAGATTATATACTAGCCTATATATATTATATAGCGTTGTCTGTCTGTTTGTCTGCCTATGTCCACAAAACAACAAAAGCATAAACGGATTTCCATGAAATTTTCTAGAAATTTTGGTACCAGCACAGGAAAAAAATGAATAAAGTTTGGGAGTGATCACCGGATGGATAAAGTATATATATATATATATATATATATATATATATATATATATATTTATATATATATATATATATATAAACAAGAGAGTATGATGACTGAAGGATTATGATTTTTGTACAAAGCATGTGGTTTCATATATCAAATGAATATAGGGCTACAACATTTAGTAAAAATCAAAATATGGGAGAAAATAAGGTGGTTGATGAAGGTTTGCCTACTCTGAGTGCTTTTCTACTTTCAGTTTTCTCAAACTTCTGTTCTTCAATTTTGTTTTCACAATTCAGTTATAATCATGGAGTAACAACATTTTTTATGTTGCAACTTTTGTCTACATTTTCATTTTCGTTAACTATGCATCAATTTTCACATTTAGAAATAATCTGAAACAACTTCAATCTGGTCTTTATATTTTTGTATAGATTCTTAGCATATGTTCAAAAACTAATTCTGTAAATCTAAAATGTTGTTCGTCCAGCCCATGCTTTAGTAATTATGCGAGGCAAACGTTCTAGTCTACCACCGAGGACCAACAAATGAATACTGCTTTTTAACAAGCCCACCTGCTAAAACCAAAAACTGCATTACTCAGCTAGATGCTGTGCGAGCATACAGTTACAACATTACCTTATCTAAGTGCATCATATCTCTACAAAATAGTCTACTACATAAATAGTCTAAAACAAAGGAATTCTACTAACTAAAACATCGTATTTTAATTCTGATACAGAATAAAACAATTCTGCGATACAATTGCTTAGCAACACAGGAGCTCCCCCACCACCCCAGCCTATTTCCATGCCAACCATTAAAAAAAACAAAAATAAATAATGTAAGAGTATTTCAGTGATAGAACTTTTCGCAACTTCAAAGAAAATTTTCGTACAAAGAATTTTTAAAAATTTATCAGTGTAAAATTTTGACTCTGATAAAAAGTGAAATTCTGCACAAATTTTAACACCGATAAAAACACAGATATGTAAAAAAGTATCAGTTTAGAAAAGGTCGTCCTTTTAATATTTTCTCTGTGTGTGCGCGCACACGTGTGTGTGTGCGTGTGTGTGTGTGTGTGTATATTTTCACGGTTTGCCTTGCCTTACGTTTCTTCGTGCCTTAAACCTTTCAGTTGCTTAGCAATATATATGAAACTGTCCATTTTTTTTCAGCAGGAGATGCTGAAATTACGAAAATGTCCATACTCTACATTACATCTTTCACACCAGGAGATGAAACCGCTTGACATATTACACTAACATAGAAAATTGTAAGCTGTACTCATGAGTAAAATGCGACTACTTCAAAAACATAATAACGTACAGGCTACTACCATAATGCTCTGGTAACTTTTTGGAAGTCAAAGGAAAACAGCATTTTCTTTTGACTACATTTTCAAGTATGAGGAATAATTTTAAACATTTTGAAGATTAAAGCATGGAGGGAAGACTTAATGTATTGAAGGAAAGACCAATAAACAAACTAACTCTTCACAAAAGAGCACTTACAAAGTAGCTACCCCCATAAAGATCACTTGGTCATCGCTTAGTGATCACTCAGTGCTGAAGCATTTTCTTTTACGAAAAGTAAATTTTACACAGACTAAATAACTACTGCAGGAAAGACAAGGCATTTTCTTTATAAAATCATTTACTACGCAGCCACTCCTAAGTGGACACTTATTCGTTGCATACCCAACACACAGTACTAACTCGCTTAGCACGAAACCAATACGCAGTCAGCAGGGCGTCCAAGAAGACAACCTCCACGTGGTGACGCCTGGATGCTGATCAGGTAGGATTATCCTGACTGGTTGGTAACGAATACTCTTCATTTCAAGCTGTTCTTCCATACCATGGAAGAAATCGATTTCGTCGTTCGTGTGATTTCGAATCTGGTTCGTCGTCGATTTGGAGAATTTTTTGCCTCCAGCAGCTTACACACACACGCGCGCGCACGCACGCAGTCAGCAACTTAGCAGTACCCACCTTTGCTTACATTCACGAAGTGCTCACTTCCCAGGGCATTAATTAGTAACTTGTCATTATGTCCCTACATTAACACCTACTTTACGGTTCCTGACATGGGGATAATTAAGTATACGCGTGTAGGGTCTTCACCTCTCAAGTAGTATTCACGTGCTTTGTAATCACTAACATTGTATCCACTTTAAATGGTTAATAAAAAGCCACTCATTTAGTATTAACTCAGTAACAACTTAGTAGCGATATATTTAGTAACTGATTCACAGCCAGCTTGTATCCACTAATTCGGTACCTATGTCTTAAATAGGGGCTTTGGGAACAATGTCGTCAAAAGACACCACCTAAAACTTACTTCGCCACCGCCGAGAAACCAGCTTGGTAGTCCCGTATTCCTCCTTCACTCAGTGGCGAGTTAGAACCCTTCCCGAGAGCAAACCACTTAGTCTTCCAATTCAGTATGAGTTTAGACATCACTGGTTTCGACCAATAAACCCCTTACTTAGTAGCCACTTGTCACTACTTTCTGGGTAGCAAAATTGAAATAGCCTGCTTTACAATAACGTCATCACTTTAACATGATCAGCTGAACTAAAAATATCCGTAATTTACTACAACCGACAAATTAGGTAATAAGAAACAAATTAAAAGCAGAAAATTCTTTGATGATGCTTAGTAAAACAATAACACTTTCAAAATCAAAATGACAATGTGCTATTGCCTTTTGTGCAAAGAATTACAATGGAAGAAATTCTCTGTACAAAATTTTCGCCCGAACGGAATTTTGTCGCCTGAAAATGTGCCTGAATTTTTATACACGATCAAATAATGTTCAGGATTTGATAATTAAATTTTGGCAATCAAGTACAGAGAAGCCACTTAATCAGCAACCACAAAAAAGCGGCAACCGATTTCGCAGCCGCTTAAATCCACATATCTAGCAGCAGTAATCACTAAGATACCAATCGCTAAAGTACTGGCAATCGGCTCGACGCCCAGTTAAAAACCACTTATGTAGCATTTTCTTAGATCTTATGTCCTTACAGCCACTTAATGAGTAGCTAATACTGATCTACGAATCGATTTTGCTGCCACATCAAAACATTATTATTTAGTAATATCATAGATGCCATTTACATAGTAGTAGTAACAATAATAATAATAATAATAATAATAATAGTAGTAGTAGTAGTAGTAGTAGTAGTAGTAGTAGTAGTAGTAGTAGTAGCAGTAGTCGTCGTCATATTGATAATAGTAGTAATGGTATTAGTAGTTTTATAATTACCCAGCATTTCAAGAGTAGAAATGTTGACATAAGCTTTTGCTAAATTAAAGAAAACACTATCAATTTTAAATCATTAAAGCGGATGCATAAGTAAAAAATAAACAACTAACGTATTCCCATTGGCGGGAAACGTATAAATTTTGGTAACAAAACTTCATGCCTAGCTAAAACTTGCATTTTTTTATTATCCATTTAAACAATCATTTATTTAATCATTTTTCAACTCTTTACCCATTTTGTTGTTTATCCATTCATTATTTATTTATTCAGTTACTTATTTATCTATTTATACAAATCTGCTTTAACAAAAACAAATACAGATGTTGGCATCATAAGTGGTTTCCATCTTGCGATCGTGGCCAAAATTTTAAAAAATCCCAAAAATTTTTCTGTAACATTCCTTCCAACACTGTAATGTTCATACTAGTAATAATTCTACAGATAAAACATTCCACACATGCACACTACTAAAAAAATTAAATGTCTACGTCATAACGTCAAGCTTGGGTAAACATGGTGGTTTGGGAATACTACAGGTGGCGCTAATTAGCACCATTTTTATTTGACTGTAATACAAATGCTCCTAATACAACAAAATAAACCTTTCAATCTAAAAACGTCATACTACGTAACATCTGTCGAAGAATAAAATAGAAAAAAATATTTGACAAAAGGTCAATTGCTTCTACGATTAACACCTGTGGTTCTATGCAGAAAAATACCTTGTTGGGGTAAAGTTTGTGTGCCTTAATACTGAAATATAAAAACTTGGACTGAATTTTACACCACAAAAGCGTAAAATATCTTAAATATTAATACGCAAGTTGTCGAAACGGATACGCACCACATTGAAATCAAAAGTGATGACTGTTAAATTCTTACACTTATAAGTGAAACATCACACTCTTGTTCTCAAGCGCTGCAATTTGGCACAAAAAAAGACTGAAAATATACTCACCAAATAAAATATATTTAACACTCGTACTCCTATATTAAAGAGTCTTGAAACAGATTGAGCCCACGCGGATAAACAAACTGATCTTTTTTTTAATCGCTCTGATGGTGAAACACAAACAAAATTTGCCGTCCTTCTGGGGGCATACTGTAGTAAGCCAATAGTTATATAATTTCTGTTATAATGTCTGTTCCGTTTCACTTTTCTATGAAACAAAGGCTGAGCACCACTTTTAACAATGTTTGATCACAAGATCGTACGTCCCAATTAGGGTGTGGATACCTCTCTCGAATTGGTAAACACCTTCATTTGTAGCAGTAAAGAGGCCCAATCGGTAAAACAAAACTTCTTACTTCTTAGCTAACCTAAATTTGACGGATAAATCAAAGAAGTTGCTACCAATACCCAATAATCCCAACAAGGTAAATTGGAGGTAGAATATTCAAAATGTGCAACAAGTGCGAATGTTATTTTGCCTTTAGACAGCAAACATTTTCGGCATGCTCTAAAAACAAATTTGATTACATTTAAAATTCTGGTTAGTGTTTACTATTATTGTCAATATTAGTAGTAGGAAAAAGCAAAACAAGCAACAAAACCCACAAAAAAGTAACTCTAAAATCCCCACACAAACACGGGAAGATATTTCTAAAAAACAACAGCTCTGAAATACGACTGTTAAAAATCACTTTTATTTAATCGCGATATTTGGATCAGAATGCTGGGCATCAAAATAAGTGGCAGGTCAAGAATTAACTGTTAACAGGCTTATAGAAGATTGTTAAAAACCATCTGGGGGTTAGAAAAATAAAAAATTCTATATTGAGGAAAAAATGAAGAAAGTAGTGAGGTTTTAAATGAAATTAATCGATAACAAAAAATTCGTTTGGAAAATCAGTTGTGTTGAGGATTTGAGATGGATAGTTTTCAAGGTTGAGATTTGGGAGACCACCGAGGCCGGCAAAACACAATGTCAGATACTACCATACAAAAATAACGCATAGAGATAGCCAAGCTACTCAAGCTGTGCGACAAACCACCTGGTGTCAAAGATAATGGTAATCTGAATATGTCAACTGTAAACACGGCACATGCAGCACAAAAACAACTCCAACAAAATAAAGTGCTAAGGGCCTAGGAAATTAGCACAAAAAATTTAAGTATTTGCCTAACGTGTGACAAGATGGGGGAAGAGAGGCCATATGCAATATACAGGATTCCTGAAGAATCCTTCTGGCAAATTGTACTTGGTAGATTGTCACTCATCATCGTAATCAAATCGCACACCACTTCACTACGTATATATTATTCCAAGCGAATAACTATTCGTCTTGCTTTTGTGTTTACAGTTGCTATTTCACCGGCAACCAAAGTGAGGGGTTTAAAATGCAACCTATTGAAGTTACCATTTCACAGGGTCATCTTAAATACAATAAACTGCATTTATGTTTGTTAATCTAAAAATCTTGTTAATGATCTATGATCTCACAGTATCTACAAGTGGCGATCTGGAAGAAAGGTGCAGTTTTACTAACACTGTGATACAGCCACCAACTTCAACATAAACGACGAAAACACTAGTTTTCATATGCAATTATCTACATTCTTGCCTTTTTAAAAAAACAAATAATTATATGTAATGCTTAAGTCAAATACCTACAAGTAAAACACTAACCAAGCATCATTTTTATTCCAAGTAACATTTTTGTAATAAAATACGGGCTGCAACAATTATATCTCACCCAGATATCTTAGTTGAAGTAGACAGTAGTGAAGATCTCTTAAATCTTCTTAGGCTGCTTTACCAAAACAACGGCTTTCTGGTACAGCATAGGAAAATCACGACTTGAACCTATTTCAGTTTTTTAAAAAAACTTGATCAGAGGCACTAGTTTGATTAGCCAGACGTTTATCCGTAAAGGAAATAGGAAAAAGTCTAAAACTACATATCAAACCCGCCGCCAAACAATACCATAACTAAACAAAATATCATACATAATATTTGTGCATTTAATTATTCCAACTTGAAAAATGTCCTCAGAACAATTTTCAAAAAGTTTTTTGTGGCTGCAGAGAAAGGTTCTTCAAAACAAGAACAACCACTTTCGTAATGTGCTCACGAATAAAAATTAGATGGCAGACTAAGTTTTTTTCTCAGCCTCTGTTTGATAATGATGTACTGCCGTTTGAGGATGGGAAGGGGGGGGGGCAAATTTAGCATGTACTGCCAAACATAGACAAAAGCAACAGAGTCATCCACAGGCATGTTGTCGGGTGAAAATGATTTGGTAATTTTAACCAATTATAAAGGTGTTTTTTTTTTGAATTTCTAACATTTCATAGCTGTATGGCATGCTGTATGCAAATCGTTTTAAACAGTCGATTAAAAACGCATACTAGCACACAAAAAAACAATCGTCTTGAGTTTCAAGTGGGGTGAAGTTTTAAGTCCACGTCAAAATCTTACTAACCGAACAAGAAGATGACCAAGATAAAGCACAAATAAAAATGCAAGATTTTGTTTGGATTGCAGCAGTACCAAGTTCCCTCAGTAATTATGCTGGAAACCAGGAAGATACGTAACGGTATGTCTATGTATTCTAACAGACAAAGCTTAAAAACATAGAAAATACGGGTAGTTCCCGCTGAAATCGATTGCTGATATACAAATATCGTTCTGCAAGATAACAAATTTATTCACAAAATCCTTGAGAAAGTACAACGGCGCAATCAGTAAGGTACTAGCTATTCCTGATTTCAATAAGTACAAATGTGCAATAGCGAAACTCGTACCCATACCCCTTTACGTCAAAATCTCCAAATTATTACTCCAAGCATATGTAAAAATGTAAATAACATTTTACTCGTTTTTAGGGTGTGGAATTTCTTCACAAACTTCTTCTGCAGGTATTACAGAAAAATATTTAATTGAGTTATTTCCCAGTATATACGCCAAGCATATGCACCCTTGCAAAAGTCCTATTCATATCCCTCTTGAATCTAATCCTCCTAACTATTTCTGGGAGCATATGCAGATGTAAAAAAGTTATTGCATACTTTGAAAGGTGAGGAATTGCCTTACAACCTCCTTAAGCAAGCACTGCAGAAAATATGCTACTGGGGTAATTTTCCGTTGGATACGTTACAGTCATGCGCAATCCTAAAACTTGTCCTTATAATTTTCTTAGGGTGGACCTTCATAATATATCCGGAAGTATTTGTAAAAATGTAGGCAAGACCAAAACAGCTGACAGCATCCGCTTATTTTATACACAGATAAGTCTACCGTATGTACATCAAAAATTTACTTGGACGTTGCCGGAAAAGCCGTCAAACGCATTTACAACCTATCATAAAATAATACGTCGGTAAACTGACATGTGCTCAAAATATTATGGAACTAAGTTCCTCAGACATAAAAAGTAAAATTCCACAGTCAAATAAATCTGCTTACAAAACTTTCGTGGGAAGATAATTATTTCACACTACACAATCCCACTAGTAAAACTCTTTAATAGCAGTGAATTCTCTGAGTAACACAAGTAGAATTAACGAATTCCAAGAATATCTTCACTAAAGCTAAACAAATAGTGGGCGTTGGTCCTTCACAATCCATGAAAGATTAAAAATTGAAAAACAGAATCCACCACCATGAATAACAACATCAATCTTATGGGTGACTTAAGTTGACGCTGAGTAATGATTTAAGACATTGAACCACGACTTTTATTCCAAGAAACTTGGAGGGGAAGTTGTCATTCTGTGTGAGGCTCTTATATGTTTAATTGGGATGAGATGTCCTATGACAGAGGACTGGGGAAAGAAAAGCGCATTCAAGTGAAATATATGTTGGAAAAATAAGTCTAGTAAAGCACGAAATGCCGATAGCTCCGCTGATTACCGTTATTTTCTCTTATAAACGCCCGCCCTCTGATAAATGCGGATCTCTATTAAACGCCGCACTTCTTGCCAAACATTTATAATAAACGCCAGTCTCAAACACTTCATCTTGAAAATGGGCGTTTATTAAAAAACAAACTAAATTCTCAAAATTTAAGTTCAACAAGAAATAATGAATAGTTTATATGAGTTTTACTTCTTTTCTTTCAACAAATTCTTCCATAACAAAAGATAAAAACGAATATTGTTTTTTTCGTTTCAACAGTTCGTCATGAAGAATTTTTGCATAAATTTTTCATTCTGTAGTAAACGCCGCTATTTATTAAACGCCTCATTCAAAAGTTGTGTTTTGTAATAAACGCCATGGCGTTTATTAGAGAAAATACGGTATGTATGTTGCTATGACAGTCACAGACACTGGTTCCAAGCCAGTTGGACGCCGACATGTTTTCACTCTTCTACAATTCAAACCCCTCTCCATCTATATTATACTATTTTACAATTTCCTTGACTTACATGTATGCTGTGATTAGCTGATCTCACCTTGAACGCGAAGCTGTCGTTTTTATGGAGGCTCATCCCTATGTGTGCTTCGCATCAGATGTATAACACCAGGTACATAGATAAAAATAGCCAACTCAACCAAAGGATATAGTTGTAAAAATGATCTGGTTTACAGCACTGATGGCTCAGGTGGTACAGCATATGGCCATGATAGCCGTAAGGAATGTCTTGAATCCAGTTCAATGCACGCCTATTTCACTTTTCTACGATTTCAAATTCTCTCGATCTATATTATATATAATATATTTTTATATTATATAACATTTATATTATATATTTATATAATATATCTATTATATAAAATAATATATACATCTATATACTTTATATTTTTGCAAACATGTACATACATTTATATGCAAACAAGTTTCGATAGTCTGTGCTGTTATAGGGTTTGCAAGAATTCACTAAAAACCCTTCAATTGTAGGTTTCTGTGAATTTCACACTATTTGTTTACCTTTACAAATACAGCCAACTTATTTTTACAATATCACAGAATCACTGACAATACTGCCAGCCTATTTCACTTCAAAAACTACTCATTTTCACTCAAATACATCGTCTTCCCCTGGTATTGGAGGTAACGGTCTCTGACACATTGTTTCGCCATTACTGCTTATCATATCACTTAAAGAGGAACTACGGTTTTGTACTGCAACTTCTTCCGTGACCTTCTCCATTGCATCATAAATTGCTTTTCCTTCTCGTGTTTTAAATACAAATATACCTTCTCCTGTATCGCATCTCCTACAAAAAAAAAGAAAATATTTCATACAACTACTGATACTGCTAACATTAAAAAAAATAAAAATAAAAATAATAATAATCATCATCAGAGACCTGGTGAAGGATAGAATAACTTGGAAGTCGATTTCAAGAAAGCGTCCAACACATGCTAGCATGTAAAACTGACGTTAAACCGAATATGATGATGATACGATGATCATCATCATCGTCATCATTATCATCATTATTATCACCATCATTATAATTTTGGATACACTACAAAAAGCGTGCCAAGGAACTGCAAAAATTCTTCACTATGCTATGAATATCTGAGACTGTTGGTAGTGCTTGATATTTGGCTTAAACGGCCTGTAAGACTACATCTTAAGCTATGACATGAACATCATAATCTTCATAATAATAATAATTCGTCCTGGGTATGACGTTTAAATGAATCCGGTTCTAGAGTTTCGGCGTCAGCGAATGAGATTACCCTTTGCCACAACTACCTCCCATGTCACCCTTGGGCAAAGTGTATTACCTGTCAGCCTACCCTGTGAACTTGAAATTCCGGGTTTGCATCCGGCATGGTTAAGTCTGGTTTATTGGCAGAGGGCTCTCAATTGCCTTGGTAGGCAATTCCCCTAGTGACTGGGTCACATTAAAACAAAAACACCCGAGGGAGGGAAAACACGGATAAACCATCGTCACTTTGAGTGCAAATGTCTGATGATAATTCATCAAACAACAACGTGAATGGTACTGGAATCAATAATGATGAAGGTGCCTCGCTCAGCAGGTCTCCTGTGGATGAGTGGTGCAGGCACGGTTGTCACCAAACAAGAGCCTGACAGAAATGCAGTAAGACCATCCATAGATTGAGGAGGATATGGAAAGAGGATGACGAAATATGGAGAGACAAAGAGATGTTTGAGATTAGCGAACAGAGATTGATGGACCAGGCACAAGCAATTGTAGTTAATCAATGGTTAACGGATGTAGAGCTTGAAGAAATTAGTAGAGAAATCGAAAGGGAAAGTACTGACGTAACGGTGAATATGAATAACCAGGAAGAAAGGGCATATTTTGAAAGTAAAAAAGAAACACGAACAGAAGCACTTGGTGACACAGAACATAGGATTAGAAATAATAATGAAACTATTTTATATTTATACATACTCAATCTGCAGACACTACTGTTTCGCCCTTTGTGGGCTCATCAGTGCAGCACAGTGCTTCTGAGACATAACTCTTTGGCCATGTTGCCGGAGCAAACACAGCTTAAAGAGTTAATGTGGGATCCTGTCAGAGTGCTCAAACCACGCATGCGTAGTGAGCATTACATATACATATAGTTATAAATGATAGAAAAAAGAATATGTGCACACTAATCGACATAAGCATTCCAACAGAAAAAGTAATGAGTTTGACAAGTCAAGCAAATGCAAAGATCCCAAAAGTGAGATTCCAAATATATGGAACCTAAAAGCCACCACAGTACCAGTCATCATATGCACATCATGGGTTTAAAAAAGGGGGACTCAAACACATGTGGTCAAAATAACTGACGTCCAGTAACTGCAAGAAATACAAAATATTGTACTTATAAGTACTACTGATATCT
>RDPX01000078.1:1416957-1429854 GCA_003991215.1 Morbakka virulenta | reverse complement strand
AGAGGATTCCATCTTATGTCCATTGCCATTAAGCTCCTTGTAGAGTTGACATTGATTGTTCTTGAAAAGGTTGTTCTGTCTCCTGGCAAGGCTTTTCCCAACAAACTGTCTAATCTTAGCACTAGCGGATGAAATTTTGTTCTTCAACATTGTGCTGACTGTCATCGTTCCCTTCACTACAAGCTCATATTTCCTATTCAATCTATCACGAACAACCTGACGAACCTTATTCCCTTGCTTTATCTCCTCAATTCGTCCAAGATCTTTCCTCCACTCGCCAATGCTCTTTTCCAACCTCCTCTGCCACCATGGCTTCTTCTTTCTAACTGTTTTGTTTTTTCCCATCACACCTAACCGGGATGCAACCACATATGATCCAGCATACAGTAACAATAATAATAATAATAATAATAATAATAATAATAATAATAATGAAATCAAAGCAAACAGGGTATCATAATCAAAGTTAAATAAAAAAGTTGTTGTAATTTAATTGATATGGCTGCAGCAAAAGAGATTGGTGATGATTGCAAAATACAAAGATTTTGAAATAGAAATCAGTAAAATGTGGAACACTAAAACAAGTATTATTCCAGTTGTAATAGGAGCTCTTATAGGCTTATTAGAAAAGGAATAAATTGATATGTTAAACAAATACTCAGAAATATTAGAGTTGAGGAACTGCAGAAAACAGTGCTCATTTACTTATAAGAACTCTATCCATGACTTAGTCTAAGGGTCATTGATCCCAGCCTACTCAAAGTACACAAACGTTGTAATGCATGTTTTTTCATAATAAAAATATCACAAAAAATGATAAAGTAATAAAAAAAGAAATACCTGTTTGTTCTGAGAATCTGACCCCTTCATACATTCCAATTTCCCTCATAAACAAACATTGTCATGCATGTTTTTTCATAATAAAAATATCACAAAAAATGATAAAGTAATAAACAAAGGAAATACCTGTTTGTTCAGAGAAACTGCCCCCTTCATACATTCCAATAATATCATCATAAGATTCAATCTCTGACACATCTTGTTTATTGGCATTTCCTAAAACAGACCCAAAGCAAATGAGATTCAATTGTTCATACCAAGCCTTTGCCTCATGTTCAGATGGAAATAAGAACTTTTCCTTGGCACTCTTCTTGTATGTTATAAATATGTAGAACAATTTGTCAGTTTCCTCAATTAAAGAAATATCTGTAACATGTTGTAGTGATATCAGAAGTGGACTTTCATTTTGTAGGTATGATTTTTCTGACTCATACAACTCCAGCCTTTTATCACCTTTAATTCCAAAATCATGAAGTGTGACCCATTTTTTTCTCCATTTCTGAAAAAAAAAGTTAAAAAGTCAATAGCTGACTGTGTTGGCTAAAAATAAAACATGGGACAGATTTTACTTGTTGTAATATGAAAGAAATATAAGACTTGAAAGATAAAAATATAATGCCTTTATTCCTTTTCTTTGTTGCTTTACATCCATTGTTCCATTTTCTGGGAGAAAGGTCCTGTACAAGTTTCAAAAAAAGAAAGCCAACAGTTACATATTTAAATATCTTTGGGTGTGATGTGTTTGCCCACATATCAGCCATGGAGCAAAAGAAGTTAGATTCTTGAATCAAGAAACTTACATTTCCAGACTTCCACAGTAGGGTTGAATGTCTCTGGGCCAGTAGTTAACATTGATTAATGATTAGTTGGGATGTTAGATTCAATGAAAATAGTTTTGGAGGAAGGATTGTCCATGGTAATGAAGTGAGGAATACAGGTCCTCTGCGTGAAATTGTATGTTAGCTTGTTGCAGAATCCATACAAGGACAGGTGACTGCAAAGTGCCAACCAGAGATGTGCATGAATGATGGGGATGATAAGGCCACAGCAAAGGAGGGGCAGTCATCTATGAACCAGAAAGCATATGAGATGAAAATATTTTTGTTGGGAAAGAACAAGAGCACAAAATGAAACAGGTTTAGTTAGTGAATGAAGATTCAGTGAGAGCAGAGCCAAAGTCCAGATGCCAACCTTTGGCAAGATGCTATAAAAAGGAATGGGGTTTGAAAGATGTATTCAAGCATGTGGAGTTACCAAAAAGGAGTAACACAATTAACAACATGTGGTTATTTAAAATAAATGGTAGTCAGATGGTTCAGTACCAAGACACAAAGCTGGACTTGTTGCAAAGGGGTTTTCCCAAAGACCAGGTGTTTATCACATGAAAAAGATCTCTCCAGTAACATGCTATACATCAGTAAGGACATAATTTGCATTTACAAGTCACTTTGACCCAGAAATCCACCAGATGATGTAGAGACTGTTCTTAAATAAAAATCTAGATGAAGATATTTTCATGAAAACAACCTGCCACTTTTTTTTAAGGATGCATCAAGAGAACCTGGTTTCCAAATTGAAAAAGGGGTTGCATGGATCAAAACAGAATGCAAGGTGTTGGTATCATTTTCTAGATGAATATCATGTGCAGATAGACTATCAAAAACGACCTTCTAACATATGCAAGTATTCAAAGAAGGAAGGACCAGGTGTTAATTATTTATCAGTGTATGTTATGACAAAAAGTCAGAATGGTTAGATATTTTATTTATGTGGAGGATTAGTTGGTAGCAAAAGCAAAAAACAAGGAGTTGTAGCTTTATCAACCAACAATACAGGCTGATTATGTTGCACCTTCTTTTACAACACTGGAGTTTATCTCACTGAAGAGTTTACTTAACAAGCTCGGTTTTCCTCAAAAGTCAGCAACTGGTTTATGTGAAGGCAATATTGGGGCCATTAAAGTTTTAAAGAAACCACAATTTTTGAGGATAAGGGGATGAAACATAATAATATACCTTATAGTTTGTTGCATTATGGTGTTGAAGCTGGAACATTAACTTACGTATTCATCATCATTATCATCATATTCGGTTTAACATCCATTTTACATGCTAGCATGTGTTGGACAATTTCTTGAAATTGACTTCCAAGTTATCCTATCCTTCACCAGCTGACACCTTTTTCTTTCAGATCCATCCTTATCACTTCCTCCCATGTTTTCTTTGGTCTTCCTCTGCCAGTGGTTCCTGTCACCTTGATTGTTCTGCATCTACTTGCCCAAGCATTCTTGTCCATTCTCTCCACATGAGCAAACCAACGAAGCCTCCTATTCTGCATACAGCTGCCAATACTGTCCACATTCAATTTCCTTCTGAGTTCATTAGAACTGAGCCTGTCCTTTAGACTTACGTTGCACATCCATCTTATCATTCTCATGTCATTCCACTCCATGCGGCTGACATCTTCAGCTTTAACTGGCCAAGTTACATTGCCATACATCATTGTGCACTGTACACATGCCTTGTAGACTCTACCTTTGGTAGGTAATGGCAGAGCTCTGCTGGTTAACAATGGCATCAGCTCCCTGAACTTACTCCATCCACTGTTAACCCTTGCTGTAACACTTGCACCAGCTCCCCCCTCAGCTCCAAGGGTGTCACCAAGGTAGCAAAACTTCTGGACAACTTCAATATCCTCATCCTCCAAATGCACTTTATGTAGGTCTAAGTCACAGGTTGCCTCTCCTTCTTTGCACCTCTTGCAGCTAAAACGGTTAGTTTCTGTCAGTTTGCCCTTTATTCCACTGCACCGTTTATGTACCCAGTGCTTGCAAGTACCACAATAGATTGAGTTGCTCCCAACTCCCTTCCCACAGACTGAACAGGGAAACTTTCCTTTCTCCAATGGCTTTCCTAAATTGCAACCACTGACCATCACTTTTGTCTTGCCCATGTTCACTCTCAAACCTTTACCTTCCAAACCCTTCTTCCAAGTCTCTAACTTAGCAAGTAGACCATCCAATGTCTCACAGGAGAGAACCAGGTCATCTGCATATAGTAATTCCTCTGGGCAACCCTTTCGAAACTCTCTTGACAGTGCTTCCAAAACACAAATAAAAAGCAGTGGACTTATTACAGATCCCTGATGAACTCCAACACCCACACCAAAACTCTCAGTATAGGAACTGTTGACCCTTACCTGACTTTTAGCATTTCTGTACATTGCCTGAACAACCTTAATCAGCCATTCACTTACTCCTAGTTTCTCTAAAGCCCACCAAACAACTTCTCTTGGAAATAAAACAAAGTAACTTTGGTAAACTGATCTGGCAACAAAGCCACATATTATGCTATCAAAAACCATTATGCAGACATGACAAAGGGTCTCCCTTAAAACAAATTCAAGAAGTTACAAAAGGAACTTGGAAATAAAACAAAGGAACTTTGGTGAACTGATCTGGCAACAAAGCCACATCTCAAGTATCCTACAGTTTGATATTTCTTAAATATGCTCAGCTAAAGAAGCTCTTAAGTGGGAGTTGGTTGTACTTGTGTAGCATCTTCAGCTTTATCTGTACTTTATTTTTGTTAGCACTGGGTAAGTTGCAGAAAGATTAGACAGTAACTTTAGTTTGTGATTTACACATCTCTGGTGACTATATTCTAAAAAGCTCTTGATCTTGTTGTAGTTTTTTTCTTCATGGTTTAGGGCATAGTTGAAACATTGTGATAGCTATCAATCATGTCCTCTGTTCATTTAACTCTAACAAAGATACCCTTCCTGTAACCATTGAACTCCCTCTTTTCAAGATTTTTTTTCCTTCTCCAGGAATCAAACCTGAAACTTTTTCATTCACAGCACTACTGCACTAGTCACTCAGCTAAGGCTTCTTAAAAATATCACTGTCCATAACATTCACATCATTGTCATCATCATCAAGAACAATGTAATCACCATCATCATCAACATCATCATCCAGTTATGCTACTGTTGGTAAATGGCCTCCACATATCCCTCCCTTTAATTCAATCTTGTGCCATGTGCATCCAGTTTATGGTTCATTTCTTTCTTTTCTTTACATCTAAATAAGGCTATCAAAACTTTGTGTATGTATGACAGAAATGTACCCACTAATGAAGCTGAAAAGATTGAACAATATGACCTAACATATGGTGTCCATCATTTGTAATGTGAAAGCCAGAGTAATCCCTTTAGTCATTGCCTTCTCCATCAGCTGCCATGCAATTTCCATCTTATGTATGTATGTATGTATGTATGTATGTATGTATGTATGTATGTATGTATATATGTATGCATGTATTTATTTATTCACTACTAACAAAAAGAATACAAATGTTCAAATGTAAATGTTAAAAACCTAATACATGATGTTATCCAAAATAGTTAAAAAATAAGAGTAAACAGAAACAAAAAAGAACGAAACAAACAGGTGGGACAGAAATCTAGAGAAACGGTAGCAGAGGATAATAGAGATCATGAAGACCTTATTTTCATTATGGCCCCTTATATTTACATGTGAAATAAACAAAAAGAACTGCTAATAAGAAAATAAACAAATCTTATGTGTAGGGATTCTTTTATCAATAACTCAAGACTGCTTTTTGCATAGCCAATAATTTCACAGTTGTCTCAGTTCACCAAGTGATTACATTCTCTAGCACGGTGAGTGACCTCTGAAAGCTAATTGTCTTTTAAATCTTTAAAAAGATCAGACTTCCTTTCTGCTAGGGTTCTTTTCTTCAACAGTTAGAGCACTGAAATTACATTTCCATATAAATTATTACTTCAAAATGGATACCCACAGGGTACTACAAATTATAATATTAAGAACTGTGTCCATAAAAAACAAATGGTCAGGAATCATCATTTGGACCTAATGAAGACCATTAACCATCTGCTTGACCTACCTTGGGATATCCAATGACAGGATTAAGTGACCCAAATAACACAGTCTTATGTCTTTATAGCAACGCTGATGTAAAAATGGTATTTGCAAATAATAAGACCATTCACAGTTACTTTATGTACAAAGACACAATCCCTAAACTGAAGAAATCAACAGTCACCTACTGGATTAATTACTTCAAATATGAAAGTTTCTTTTCAAGCAGATGTGACATGTTGAGTAATTTCCACTTGGTTGACTTCTTCTGGGACTGAAGAGTTTTCTTATGAATAGCCATGTGTCTTTTCAAACCAACAGTGGTGTTACACACTTCACTGCATAATACACAAGTTGTTTGGTCTGGCATGCATGGATGCATTTGTACATACACACACACACACATATATATATATATATATATATATATATATATATATATATATATATATAACTACATCCAATATATTAAAGACTAACACTTTGGCTATACCAGAGTAGTGACATATCCAACCCAAAATCCCAAAACTGTCTGAGGAACAAATTTATCTTTATTTCAACCAATGGAGATATTTCTTAACTTACCAAATGCAAGATCTCAATACCTAGCGCACCTGAGGTTACAACACTAAATTTTTTACCTGAGTATCTACATAAAGAAAAAATGAAACAATTAAATAAAAACTACTAATTCCCTGTCTGATGTTGATTTCAAATTATACAGACAATTTTGTTTGGTTACATTTTTCCATTTAAAAATGCAAATCTGCAAGAGGTGCTTTGTTCTTAATGAGATGTCAAGCCATCTGATATATGAATTCTTATCTTTCTTATCTGTTGTTATTTGATGTAATAGCTTACATACAGCTCTACCAACTCACTTCCAATAATCTGACAATAGAAGGAGCCTTTAGCAATGTTGCTAAAAAAGAGCATATAGCTCATGGCATGATAAACCTTTTATGTGACTTTCACAGAGTCTAAGAACAAGAATTTGTAAGATCCTATGTTTTGTTTATTTCCTATAAAATAACTACTACTTTTCTAGTCATTTTCTATTTTTGTGTTTTACTTAAGTACTTCAAATCAAAATTCACTATCATAATACCTTGCATTCCATTTCCCCTTCCTTAGGGTACAGTCCTGCATTATTAAACTGTGTACATAGGTGCACCTGGCTAGAGTAAACAAAAACACCATGGGAGGTAAATACCCACTATTGTTTCTTTGTATCCTTTGGAAAATATTTAATCCCTTAGTGTATTCCTTTTATATGTGCCTACATGCTGTGAAATTATAGTTTACAAATCCACTCTTTATTCTATAATTATAGTACACATGTGTATATTTGGTAATTAAAAATGGCAGCCATTCATTATATCTGATGATCTCTCTGGTGATATATTCTTATATTCATACACAGCATGATTCTAAGCACCCAGTGTTTCTAGTCAAGTCAAATTAAACAGAAGCACATTGGATTGTATAGCATGTTTTATAATAATGTAGTTGGAGAGGATTTGATATAATATGGATTCTTAACAACAAACATTCCTAATCAGGTTTAATTCAAGAGAAAAACATTGGATGTTATACAGTGAATGTGTGGAGATAATATGTATCAAGAAGAAATGCAGAAAAGTAAAAAATCTTGGTGCACTGAACTATTTCAAACAAGCTCCTTTGGCTATCCTGGTATGAGGTTAAAGATGCCAAGAGAAACAGGTCACAAAGGATGCAATGCACTGGACAGGTGAAATGGAAGAAAGCTTACCAGAACACTTCCTAATAAAATACCTTACCTAACAATAGAACTATTTGTTAAAATGTTAAGCTTTCATACATTAGCTTTTTTGAAAGATGAGTCAATGAGTGTAAATACATGCTGGTGAAAATCTAGATGATCTATCATTTGTTGTGATCAATGTAGCCAAAGTATAAAAATCTCTAAATTTTGTAGCAAATAACTATTATGGTAATGCTGATTAAATTATAAAATATAACAAGTAATTTTGTGAGGCATCATTACAAGAAAAAAATATTTTGGTTGGTAGAAAAAAATTGTGATTACTCTGTGGCATTTCGAAGTTTGTCTGTTTTTTGGATTTGAGCAGACTACTTTTATAAAGTGCAGTCCAAGTAAGATATTGAATAACAATTTTTATTGGTAAATATATTCAGGGGTTCATGCTGTGATCTTTAACCAAGTACCTCATGGTCCATGACCTGGTACAAATATGACAGTAACAAATATTCTCAAATGAAAAATGTGGACATTTTTCATTCATAACATTATTTTCCAGTGATTTCCTCACATTGTGACTTGGTATAAGTATAGATGTGACCACTTTTTTGTAATACTAGAAGTGGACAAGGCTTATTACATAATATGACCTTTCAGTGATAGTTTCAAAAAACATAAATTACTAGATTTTTGTGACCTCCTTTTATAGGGGTAAATGTGTGCAAGGTTTGTTTAATAATGTGACCAGTAATTTCCTTACACTCTATTAACTGTGTAAAGATTTTGTGACAACTTTTTTGTACTAGAAAATGTGGACACAACGTGCCACATAATATCACCAACAGGTGACTAACATCCCATAAAATGCTAAATGTGGGCAAGACTCTTTAACATTACAACTTCTTGTAAAAATGTGGACATGTCTCATTCATAATATGAGATTCCAGTGACTGCCTCACTCACTATAAATAACTATTAGATCCTGACCACATATTGTAATGGTAAATGTGGGCAAGGGTTATTACATAAAATGACCTTCAGGTGACCCAATACTATGAATGAATACAACTAGACCATCATTATAACTGCCAATTAATGAGCCCATTTTCTTAATATCATTTTCACTAACAGTCAAATAAGCCCACCTAATATAATCTAAATATGTTTAAATACTTATTAATAACTAATCAATGTCTGTAAACAAGCTTTTTAAAGAACTCCACTGATTTTACTAAAGTCATTCAAAGTATAATTCACATTGGCACAAGCTATTTTAGACCATGTCATTTGCAGGTACCAAATGTCCTTTGTGAGTAAATATGTTTATCTATGGGTTTGACCTCTAGTTATTTTAAATGCATGTAATTCTCAACCCCAAAAATAGAAATCAAAATTAAAAATAGCAGCCACTGGTGGCCACATAACCTTTGAGTCCCACTAATTGTTGTCAGTAATGATTCTTTATATTTTCTATTTTTTAAACAACTTCTCTTTTCATTGCCTGCTTTAACTGCTAGCATGATACTTCTATTTCATATTTACACATAAAATACATATAATTTGTTTTTTCTTCTTTACATTTAAGATACATTAAACACATTTTTGGCGTAAATGTGTTTAACTTTGCATCATATTTTTTCAAATGCTGTGATTCTTAACTGCAATCTAAATAACTTTTAATAAAAAGAGGTGGTATGTTAGCTCACTCTGGGTGTGAGTATGCCTTATGGCTTTCTTCTTCTTCTTTTCCTATTGTCTTCTTCCAACTTCAAGCTAGGTCAGCAGCTCCTCCTCAGTACCAACTGTTTTCATATCAATCTACACTCTGTTCCTCCATCTCAATTTCTGGCACCCTATACTTCTTTTTCCTCTACTTCTTTTACCTGCTGATAGTACACTTGCTTCACAATACTTTCCTCCTCTCTCTTCCTTGGTTGCTCTTATGCCTTATGGCTCTTATTCGCCCTGTAAAATGTTCACCTTCACTCTAACAGTTCTTTTCTCAGATTTTAACTGCGTATCTTCTGCATTTGTATGCTAAAACAGCATTGCAAATTATGGCTTGCAAATGGCATGAAAAATATAAGATTTGATTAGACAAATGTTTAAAAAATATGATGAAATACAAATTTTTGCTAATTTAAGTAGATCAGTAAAAACAAACAAACTTAACAAGCCAGTCAGAATGACACAATCATAAATAAATAAATAAACACCCAACTACATATATAAGACTTACCTGTTGACATGATTACATAAAAAAGTTGTATTTTCTTTGTGTTTATATACACTATGAAACAACAAAAGCTTTACAACTTTTATATCTACTGTAAAAATTAATAAAGTATAAGAATATCAAATATTTATGTAGAAATATTAGTAAATGAAAAAGAAAACTTTACACCGTAAAATTACATTTCATTCAAGGCAATCAAAGTTAAAAATGTTGGCTGGAAAAACAAAATAAGTTCCAGAAGCAATATTTGTTGTATGTACCATTTAAATCTCCAGGTTTTAAACTGTAAAATGCATATATAGAGGCTGGATATGGTAGCTGATGATGAATATATATCCAATGGGGCAATCAATAGAGATGTTTTTAAGTTTTATTATCAAAACATCAGCATGGATAATCATTTTCAAAAATCTGATATTTACGTCAAAAACGTTCCGAATTAATGAGAGATCAAGGTCTTTTTATGGCCATACTGATGAAGGTAATGAAATAAATTATAATATAATATATTAACAATAAAGGTCAATTATATCTACAAAGAAAATAACAGCCTAAGGGCATTTGTGGTACTGGTGCTAATTCAAGGATTTATTGTGACTCACGAAAATCATCATACCGACAAAATGAAGAAAACATTGGGAAAAACATGGATATCATAGGAATAGCCAAGTAGCTATGTGCTAATATAGGGCTAGGGGCTTGTCACAAAAAGTACCATCAAGATACAACAGTATTTGGATTTATTCCGCAAAAGCCTGGATTGCTTGTAGTAATGGCAGCAAAATCTAAACAAAAACAAATTCGTAAGTTGATGTTTGGGATGCGAATTGTAGACTTTTAAGATTACTGCTCCGAATATCTATTTTTTACGTTGAGTATTCTGATGAACTACCTCGGGGCTAGTTTAAATGACTTTGCCAAATTACTTCCTTGGAGATGGCTTTTCTTAATAAATCAAAGTCAAATCACTTAAATTCCATCCCTAACAAATAATTCTATGGGTGGAAAATATATTTTTCACTTTAAGCAAGCCCCTTCAATCTAATGTTAACCTTTTTAGCACAGCGTAGTCCAGGATATTGTTTGATCATCAACGCAACCATGATTTAGAAACGATTTGGTTTATTTATGTAGATGCAAACAGTCTCTCAGAATTAACTCTGTTTTCCAACAACAGTACAGTCTCTTAGCTAATTTCTACGCTAGCTGTTGAGGCATTTTGCTCTAATCTCCGAAAGTAATCTGCCTTCCCTTACAGGCAATGCTTAAAATTTTCATCCAGTTAGCCTTGGTGACCGTAGCCAATTATGCTCCATTTAACTAAACCATTATCTACAATTCATCACCATGTGGCATCATTCCAATGGTCAAGTGTTAAACGACACTAACACGCAAACGTAAATACCGTACGACTACAGTACGATTTAGTATCGGCGATTAGATGTACGCACCTACGAAATGTCTGACCTGATAGATAATCATATCCTAGACACATAATACTAACATATGCGAATCAATGCTACTCATTACCTGTGGATTCAAATGGTACTACACATATTGGTCGACAAAATTAAAGAATTAAGCTTATTTTCTAATACTATAAATGGAAAACTCAATTTCGTGGAAACCTAGAATCGATTTTATTACTATTTGTTCCTCCGGCGAATGCCGTTTTTACCAATCTACAGGTTATCATTTCTCAAAGTTTTGAATAATCACATGACGCTTAAGAACTTTTGGCCACACACACATAAGAAAATGGAAATCATGCGTTTCTTTCAGCCATGGCTATTAATTTTAAGCTTAAGTCTTATCTCTAATCCATTCCATATGCAAAAAAAACACAGAGTCAATTCAATCTTTACAAAATATTAACACCATCAAACTAAGTGACTTTACCACTTACCTTGAACAAACCACGCTTTTTCCAACTGATATAGCCTTGTTTGATCGTAATAACAGTATCATTTCGCATCTTATCACTTTGCATGGTTGATCTGAAAGGAGGAGGACTCAAAAATATGCCCAAGTCAACAAATCACTTTAAACAACAAAAAATGCAGGCACTGTCGAGCTGGCATTCTCTTGCAGCTGGTCTCTGCTATCCTTGTTGAATACCAAATGTATTGTAATCCATCCTTTGAAGTAATGTCATGAGATGTTGGTTGTATGTCGAGAAACACTCCCGTATTCTTTCTTTGATTTCAAAACAACATTTTCAGATTTCAATAAAATGAGGTTCGGTACACTGTCAAAATGGTAACCTGTGGTAAATACACAGGGAGCCAGTACTTTTAATATATCCACTGGACAAGATTAATGTTTTCAAGAGGCAGCCACTTGGAAAGCTCGTGCACATGAAAGACAAAACATAAAATGGCCCAAGGCCATCAACAACAAACACCTCCATGAACTTAAAACACAAATGAATGGAGTACTCAAATCAGAAGAAGGAGATTATGATAACTTGGTCACTTAACACGTATACCAGAAAAAAATAACAGCCACACTTGCACCAAGAGAGTTCTTGCGACTTGTCAAAAAAAACACCAGGCAGAACCAAAACCACCTGGTTCGTTCACATGACCTTGTAGATACGGGAATTAACTTCAATGAGGCAGAAATGGTAGCTCAGGATAGAGACTACTGGACAACACTGACAGCAGGGAGAGCCCTGCCCATCATTACTGTTAGAAGTGCAGAATCACAATTATTATTATTATTATTATTACTATTATTATTATTATTATTATTATTATTATTATCGAGTGGTTACACACCATTTATTGGTGGTTGGGTGAAAAACCCGCATTCAGCGCCCAGCAACAAGCCAGGTAAGTTGAATGCAGGCACATGTACTGCAGCCATAAGAGTGAGATAAATAGAAACCAAATCAAAATGGCAACATCACTTCAACCTTGCAAGTGCCACCCCACAACCAGTGAGGAAAGGCACATTGCTCAAGCGGTTGTTGTTGTATGACAACAACTTATGACCACAGCACTCCCCACTCCTGGTCTGATAGCTAACAATACATGGAAAGATATCCTAGTACAAGTACTAAGTCTAATATTGCAGCATTGAATTCAGACTGGATATTTGTTATTGCCCTGTTTGGTGACAAAAACAACAATGAATAGGCACAAAAAGCCATGTTGTTATGTATGCCAAAGG
>RDPX01000078.1:1390783-1406237 GCA_003991215.1 Morbakka virulenta | reverse complement strand
TTAATGAAGGCGACGGGATTAACCATGCTGGAAGGAAGGAGACAATCCGTAAGGAATACTACCGAAGAGTTAGCTTAGTGCTTAAAACCGAGCTTAACTCAAAAAACAGAATTGAGGTAATAAACACCCTTGCTGTACCAGTTGTACAATACAGCTTCAACATAATAAACTGGAACCCTCCTGACATTAAACGTATGGACCGTAAAACTAGAAAACTATTTTCAAATGGTATGCTCCAGCCCAAAGCAGATATTGATCGTCTCTATTTGGCTAGATGCGAAGGGGGACGTGGACTTATACAACTTGAAATGTCTTATAAAACCATGGCAATTGGAATGAAACAATATCTTGAATCAAAAGATGATTGGATGTTAAATCTAGTAAGCAGGCATGAAAGGAGTAAAAAACTGTACTCCGTTTACAAAGAATCCCAAAAATTTGAAAAGGAATTAGGTGTAGAAATAATCAAAGAAGATGAAGATGGACGTGAAGCCACAGAAACTGCGAGGAAAGTCAAAATGAATGCTAAAAGGAAAGCACAGAAACAGCTTGCCGATCATTGGAGCCAGAAAGCTCTGCATGGACAGTATGCTCTCCGAAACAAGACGCTGATGTAGATCAATATGCAACCCATCAGTGGCTGAGGAGTGCAGGACTTGAGACAGAGAGAGAAGGCTTCATCGTCGCAGCACAAGACCAAAGCTTATTTACCCGAAATTACCAAGCAAACATACTGAAGAATGGAGCTGACCCTAAGTGCCGGTTCTGTGACCAGCACACGGAAACAATAGACCACCTTTTGTCTGGATGTCCTGTACTTGCTCCAAATGAGTATGTAAAACACCACGACCGTGCTGGGCAGTATCTTCACTGGGGTATATGCAAACACTTTAGTATTGAAACCAACCCTAACTGGCATGAACACCATCCACTACCAGTCACGGAAGGAGAGAATGCCACTATTCTGTGGGACTTTCCGATCAACACTGACCGGACGATTCAAGCCAACCGTCCTGACATCATAATAAAAGATAGGAAAAACAAAATGTGTTCATTAATTGACATGAGTGTGCCAAGTGATAAAAACATTTCAGTTATGGAATTCCAAAAATTAAGCGAGTATAAAAAATTAGAAATAGAAATTCAAAAAATGTGGAACATCAAAACTAGAAGAGTTCCGGTCATTGTGGGGGCACTAGGAATGATTAAGAAGGGGACTCAAAAACATTTAGTGAAAATACCTGGAAAGCATAGAGTACAAGACCTCCAGAAAATTGTCCTCACAGGCACTGTTCATATTCTTCGAAAAGCATTGTCAATTTGATACCGCAAAAGTCATAAACATTTCTGGTTTTGTTTTGGTTTTTTTTCATACAAGCTTTTTACAAATTTTTTATTCTTTTCATAGTTTGCAGTAATATGACAATAATCTTTTAATTTTCGTGCCAATGATTTTCTTACTTCCTTGTCATAATTATTTTATTCTCTTTGTAATATGTCAATCGTCCCTTTTATGTTCATATCATGTCCCATTGGACCTTTATCTGCCCCAGGTCACTGGGGTGACCCGGTAGGTAATTGTACTGAAACTCATACGTAAAGAAATGCTTCATAATAATAATAACAAAGAAAGAAGAAACTGTTGAATTTCTTGTTGCTGGATGCAAAGTACTAGCAAATAGTGAATACCTGGCGAGACACAACAGAGCATTGATGATCATGACAACTGCTTGGGCTAAAGAGTATGACTTTATCGACCAAGGTACAGTTTGGTATAAAGAGAAATGGGAGAAAATCAAAAGGCAAAAGTAGTATGAGGTTTTGAATTACAATAATGATGGTGATGATGATGATGATGATGATGATGATGATGATGATGATGATGGTGGTGGTGATGATGGAATATTAAAGTAAAAATGACCCCTCAAGTCATTGAAGCATGAGGGAACACCTTCCAAAGACATCAAAACAAGAGTAAAAGAACTGGAAGTCTCGACAACAGAGATGTTGAAAATTGTTGAAAATTGTTCTCGGGATTTTGAAAGGAACCCGAGAAAAGTCTTTGAAAATAAAAATAAAAATTTCAAATTTTCAAGTAATGAACTTTTTTATTTTTAAAGAGTTGTAAATTTTTTCTGACTTTAATATGCATCTCTTTGTAACGTTTAGATCCCAAACACTTAGCAAAACATTTTTATATTTTATATATTATTTCATTTATATTTATCTTTGGTTTGTTTACAATGTATTCATCGTTTCCAATGATTTGTGCTTTTATTCTAAACACAATATTTGTTCAATGTAGAGCACATGTCGTTATTCACGCATTTTCTGAATATATAACACAGATAGCATATCTGTCTGTTGACAGCTTGAAGCACAGATGTTACTTTCTGATCAATAGGATAGTCTCTCTGTGTTCCCAGCAACAACACAAAAATACACATCACAGAAAATTTTAATTCATACGTATATATAACTATACATGTGTAATAAGGAAAACAACAAATAAACAAATAAAAACATTTATTAACTTGTAATTGAAATATTTAGTTGCCACTTGCAACTTCATCATTCAAATGTCTCATCAACTACAAAGACATTAAATTTGGAAACAGCACACAGATTATGAATTGGATTTGTTTAAAACAAATTGGATTTGTTTAAAACATAAAACAATGAATTTTCCCATAGATACTCAAGGTTAAGTCAAGTCCAAAAGGGCGACTAGAAGGAAGTCTTTCAATCAATCAATCAATCAATCAATCTATCTATCTATCTATCTATCTGTCTGTCTGTCTATCTATCTATCTGTCTGTCTATCTATTTATCTATCTATCTATCTATCTAGATACATACATACTAACATACAAACATACATACATACATTCATACATACATACACACATGGAAATGTGCATAAATACGTACTTGAATACATCAACAAAAGATAAGAGACATTATTTCGTTGATTAGATTCAATGAGGAATAAACAGAGACAAATCGGAGTACTTATTTTCTTATTGATATATTTCGTTGCCACTTGCAACTTTATCAGTCAAAATTTTTTAATTGAAACAGTGAGTCAAATATTTCCAGCTTGAATGACTGGAAATGTTAATAGAAACAACTAAAACAAAAGAGAAAAAAACTAATTTGAAAACAGGGTACAAATTTTAAACTCGATATAACTGTATAAGTTAAAAGAAAGAAAAGTAAACTTAGCCACAATCACCCAAAGATTAACTTAGACCGTATGACTGACTGAAATCTTTACTCGTTAGGTTATAACCTCATTTGCCTGTATTTATACAAAATTAACACAAAAAAATAAGAAATTTAATTGCGACTAGTAGTTGCAAATTCTTCACGTTTCACCTTCAGTATAATGTTCTGCTGTACACAGCAAGCACTTTATATTATTAATACATGACATTACAATTTATAAATACGCATATATCCAACCATACATGAATATATATGTATGTATTTAACAAACAAGCATATAAAAACGTATTACCCTAAGTTTCTTGCCTTACACAATTGTCATGGAAAAAAGAAGGCATTACTAGTAAAATTTTTTTACTAATACTAATACTAATTCTAATACTAATACTAATACTAATACTAATACTAATACTAATACTAATACTAATACTAATACTAATACTAATACTAATACTAATACTAATACTAATACTAATACTAAAACTAATAAAAAAACTAATACAAAAACTAATCCAAATACTAATAATAACACTAATACCAATACAAATTTAAAAACAAATACCAATAAACATCCTAACATAAATACTAATACTAATACTAATACTAATACTAATACTAATACTAATACTAATATTCATTTTGGTCAAAAATGACAAAAAAAACAGGAGTAAATTAATTGAATCGGCGTCATTCTGCAGGAAAAACAGATCAGGATTTAAAAAATCTATTGCCCAGCATATCGACAGCTCTCACTACACTGCATGGATTTACTTCAAGCTGACTGTCTTATTGTTGGCCATTTACACAGCTGGGGATACGGGGAAATTGACGCAAGAGTGGAGGAGGTGAAAGAATGGCAAATCCAACAGAAGCTTTATTTACTAAACAGCCCAGACGACCTTCACTCGCACAGATGGCTGACGTCAACAACACTACACCTAGCCTTTGGCACCAATAACCTGCAAACAAATGTTAAGAAGACCGTGTTAAGCCAGGTGGTCGGAAGTGAGCACAGACCCTGTGAAACTGACTTTCAGCCTCAACCATCATCCTGAGGACTGCAGGCGATTACCTAAATGGAACTACAGAAAGGTCAGATGGGAAAACGTTTTCATGCTACCTGACAAGTAGACAGCCAACCTCAATAAAAGTGACAAAGATGCAAACAATATGATGAAAGAACGCTGCTGTACTCAAGGCAGCTACAGGAAGCATCCCTAGAGGATCCAGGGTTGCAGAAGCTCCAAGAGTTAAAAGCAATATTAGTCTGAAGAAAAAGACAGCTTGCTTCCGAAAACCATTTATTTAAATTAAAAAAAATATAAAAGAAAGACAGAAAATATAAACCTGAATAAGGACGGGAACAAGTTGTGGAATCTTGCCAGGGCTATGAAGGACGAAAAGTCTTTAGTTGCCTTCGTAAGCGCTGGAAAATAAAGAAGAAATTCTCACAAGCTGCTAATCACCTTATCCACCATCAGTAAGTAAAGCTTCAATGTTGCTAACCCTTGAAAAGATAAGCAACATTGATATTCTAGGAGACAGAGAAAAGGAAGCACAGAACCAGCAGCAGGAATACAAAAATACGGACACTGAAGAAGAGGGCTGGATATTGGCAACCTCCTCGTGGTCCAGCCTGCAAGTACCAATCTAACTTTGGGAAACTTATGCCAATACCTGAACAACAGATACAAACTAGACAATTTGACGACATGTCAAATATTCATGAACCATCTGGTCCAACTATCCTTCAATTAAATGTAGAAGGCCTTACACGACCAAAATGTGAAGTCATTCAAAAAATTGCCATGGACAATTCAATTTCCGTTATTCTACTACACGAAACACATGCCACCAATGACGATAAAACCAAGATATATGGCTTTTCTCTCATTGGTTCAATCAAACACTCTAAGCATGGAATTGCCACTTTTGTACGTAACGATCTTCCTTCTGTTGAAATTTATTAAATTTTATCAATTTATTCCTGAACCTACGGTGAAACGTCCAGGACATGACCTGAAGAGTGAACAATGGGTGCTTTTAAATCGATTACGATCTGAATATGGACGATATGCCGATTTCATGCATAGAATTGGTCTAAGGGACAATCCATTTCGTCGTTGTGGTGAAATTCAATCCCATCAACACGTATTGATTTGCCAACTGATAGGTATTCGAAGTGATATCAATACCGCTGATGAGTACTTCCGTTTGTGGATCAATGACAATGTCTTAGATATTTAGCTTTTTTTTGTTGATCATACGTATATATATATCATGAAGAAGAAGTGATGAAAGATTTAATTACTAAGAAAAAACAACTTGAAGAAGGCTTACAGCAGCTGGAGAAAGAAAAATCTGCAGGACCTGATGGAATAATAAACGAGATGCTGCATCACCTTTGGACATCAGTTAGAAAAACACTGTTGGAGATCTCGATACATTAAACGTGGTAAGATGCCACACTGATGTCATCTACAAGAAATAGAAAGAACAAAGTGGAGATGTTTAACGGCAGTGGAAACAATGCATCAATACCTCAAAAGTGGAAAGATGGCACACTGATATCATCTACAAGAAATGTGAAAAACAAAATGAAGGTTGACAGCTACAAACCCATAAGCCTGACAAGCTTCGTAGGGAAGCTTATGGAAAGTCTCATCCACTTCAGGTTGACCTGGTACTGGAAAAGCAAGAATTCATCATAGAAAGCCAGGCTGGATTCAGACAATATAGATCCACAAAGGATCAGGTCTCCTACATCGCCCAAGAGATTGAAGATGCACTCCAGGATGTAAATAACATCATTGTGGTCTGAATAGACTTGGAAAAAGCGCTGTAAAAGCTATGAAAGAGGGCCTGAAATTGAAAATGCACCAGTACAGAATTACAGAATACATATTCAATTGGATCAGCCAGAAACTCACAAACAGGAAAGCCCGACCAAGGAGTTGAGGAAACCAGGGCAAGGAAACAATTGTAAAGGAAAGCGTACCTTAAGGCGGAGTACTGGCTCCTACATTCTTTATTATCTTCGTGAATGGGATTCTGGACGACATTCCGGCATGGATTCATGGAGCAATGTCTGCGGCTCAACTGTTTGTCTGGTGCTTAGAGCAATGCGTTCTAATAGCCACCGCAAAGATGCAATAGGCTCTGAGAAGAATAGAGAAGTGGACAAAAAAGTGGCTGGTAACCACCTATCCCAGGATAACAACGTATACGATCGTCATCCTGACAACAAAAAAACAGAGTGCATACCTTGGGGTGAGCAAACACCCTCTGCCCCAGAACAAGTCGCCCACGTTACATTTGGTTCAATAATGAGCTGAAAACAACAGATCAAGGAGTGTACAAAGTGGGCCAGCTCAGAACAACGCTCATAAAGTAATTGTCAGGAGCATGACCATTCCACTCGAAAAAGACTCTAGCTTAGGAGAGTGAAACTTGTGCTTGAATATGGAGCAGCTAAATGGAGCAGAGCAGCAAAATTCAACTTCGACAAGGTTGCTAGAGTCCAGAAATAAGTTTCTCGGATCATCACTGGTGCTCTTGTAGACCCAAATCAAAATGATGGAGACCTTAACTGGGTTTGAAAGCCCTGACAGCAGACGAGACACCAAAGTTGTGATACGAGCTGCCAAGTGAAAAAGGATGAAAGAATCGTCGCATAAACAAGAGAATGTCAGAACCAACAAAGGGCAACAGGTTTGTCTACAATGCACGAAGATTGGAACAGTAGGATCCTGATTTACTGCAGCATGCAAAAGAGATGAGCTCCATAAAGTGAGAGACAGTGCATCCGGCATATTTGCAAAGGGAATGGAGTCAGAACTCGAAAGAAGAGCCATGAGCCAGGAGTTCATGGACCCAGTATACCAGGAAGAGAACTAGCCCGGTGTATTTACCGGTGATTCAGCAGAAGATGTGAACAGAAATAGGCTTTGTCGGACTGTGAGTGTTGTTGATGTCATCTTCTCTTTTGCTTTTCTTTCACTAAGACCGTTGCCTGTTAAAAAGGCACACCATATTCCTCTTCTGGTAGCTGTCGTCCTTCCTTTGGCAGTCTGTCAGCCTTCTTTAAGCTCTGGGTATCGCAGTGCGAGGGAATACACTGGCCTAATGTCTGCCTAATGGACTGTTGCATAGCATTTTGGGTAGATACAAGGGTGCTTAGTTTCTTGTTGCGGGTGTTCTGGTTTGCTTGCAGGATGGATAGGGCATCTGAGGAAATAATAAATTTGAGATGGATTGCTTCCTTGTTTTCTCTGAGTTTTGAGGCTGCTGTATGCAGAACATCTTTTTCAGCTTTATATTTTGTTGAGAACGTCAAGGTAGGGATTGTCTGCCATACCTTTCGTCCGTCTTTCAGGCTGTCTTTCTACCTCCTCTTCAGAGATAAACAAATGACACAACACTAACGACTTGCAGACTCAGACACCAGGTGTTCACAAATTATATATTGGAGATTCTGCAATGAGCTCCTGCGGCAATTCTCTTTTTCCCGCAGCAGTGTCCGACACACCAGAACCTGAAGGCAAAGACCCAGCAAAGGGAAAAAGCTATCCAGACCTTTTGCTAGCCTCTAGGGGATTCTCCAGCGAACGACGACGGAGGAAAAGAAGAATATAAACGTAATTTAATATCTTGTGAGTGGTATCAATAATACATACATACATACATGTTTATACAGCTTAACCTTGTCATTTGCTATGTATAATATATACAAAACTGGCATTAATATGAGAGCTGTAACAAATAAACTAACAAAAGGTTTATAGAGATTGAAAAACTAAAATGGTGTGAGACTATATCTAAGGTAACATTTTTTTAACAGATTAAAAGATTTTAATGTATTCCTTTTGACCATTTTGGGGGGTTTTCTTTTAAGGGACACAATGCTCAGATTTACAAGAAGATCAGTAAAAAAACTATACAGACTGCTTCAAAATATCAGCTCATTTTCATCAGATTACAAACATTATGGACTCACCAAGGTAGGCATAGGTACCGAGTCCCCACTGGAGAGTTGCTTATGATATTTGTCATGCAAAATAAAAAGTTGTACTTTTAGGAGATTTTCAAGTTTAATTTCGGACGGGATTGAAAGAAAAATCTTTATGTCTGCATGGAGTAAGTTGGGTTTTGAGAATGCAAATTATTATTGCGTGTAGGAAATGTCACGATTTGGTTTTGGAAATTAGCTAGCCTGACATTTTCCCTCAAACTATAAACTTTCAGTATTTGAATTTGAATCCACGCCCACATCCGTAGACCAGACTCTCAAATCTGAAAAAGGTGTTACAGCTTTGAGTCTGGCACCTTAAACCGTTAGACGATCCAGACATATAGTCGGACTTCTATTTATCTTCTGGTATTTCGTCTATACCAAGGAATTTATTATTGGACTGAAACTTCTGCATCAGACCAGTCCTTATCACGTCTCAGGAAAAGATATGACAACTTTGAGTCTGGTCCCTCAGACTGTCATGTGGACTGAAATTTAATCTCTTGTTCTCTTCATTCAGTGCCAGTAACTTTATTACCAGACAGGTACCTCTATAGTAGGCTAGTCCCTATTATATATATGGAAAACTATATTAACTAGGGCTAACATAGCCATTATTTAAAATAAGACATTCAGGGGAACTTCTTCAGTGATTAAGTGATAGGTACCCTAATTATGCAAACCGTTACAAATGGACCTTTCTCATGGCACCAATTTATAAGGATTTACGATATATCTGTTGATGACAGTCTCTATACTATCCGCGTTCAAAAAACAAACCTTTTTTGCTTTAACTTTACCATAAATTCCGATAAAAATATATTTTAAATCAGTTTTGTGCACCTCAAGAGAAATATTCTTCTGTTTTCAAATACTTGTACGCCTTTTTTTAAAACTATTTGAAAACATTTTTTCTCCTTATTTTCAAAAGCATGTTGGTGGCCCCAGGGGTCACTTTAATTGCTAGTTCTACTGAGGGGTATATGGGTACATGTACATGTACATACATGGTATACATATTATTTACTTTTACGCACTAATAAAAATTATTTAAAAGGTCTCTGTATTTCACAATGAATAACAAACATTGCTGCTCCATATCTGCTATTGGGCAGTATTTTTGAATTATTGAAATTCTATAATAGAAAAAAACTTAATTGATGTTCTGTATCAACTGGTTTTTGTCAATAAGGTCACATTCTGTTATTTAAAGTGAAGGTGGTCTTAAGCTGTGGGATCAACGCAAACAATGGCCCACTTCCTTTGGTTTGCTTAAATTTAAAAGCTGAAGCATTTTTTAATTAAGGTGTGTGTGTGTGTGTGTGGGGGGGGGGGATACCTCTGTGTCTCTGCCAAGTGTTGCACCAAAGTATGGCGTTATTGTCAGGAATTCCGAATTTAAACGCATAGACTAACAGACGACAGAGAAAGAACACATAAACACAAATACATTCTGAAATGACTACACAATTCAGAAGAAAGCTTTTGCTAAAAGTTCGTGTGGCATACATATAACTCAATTGCTTTGGACAGGCCCAATTTACGTCATAGGTTGTGAGATGCATGCAGTATCATTTTGAAGATATTTAATTTTTTTCGTTGTGTTCTAGAGTGCGAGGTTTGTAGGAGATACCAGATAGGAGGGTTTGTTAAATACAGTGGAACTCTGATACAACGAAGTTAAAAAGAGTTGTTTCATTTCGTTATAAATAAAATAATTGTGAACAAAAATTCCTTCAGTCAGAATTCATTGTACTTGAAGCTTAAGATGTATATTTAAACTGTGTCATGTTATTAATTGTTTGGTAAAGTCTTTTTATCATAAGGAATTGCTTTCTCTATTCTTCAGGTCTGTTGGTTTTCATGGTAGGTGATAAATCGTGCAAGTATCAACAAACAACTTCTGGAATGACAACGTGTTGGATGCAAGACAGAGGGTTATTATGACGTTAATCCATGATGTCTCGCTTGAGCAAACGAATATTCTGGAAAAGCTTTTTGATATAAAGCTCATCTTGTTTGTTAAAAGAACGCTGAAACGTTTTAAGATATTTTGAGTGGTCACGGAAATGCGAAAAGAAGGAAAGATGCGTCAACTGCAAGATACAGATAGAACAGCTGGTAAATTAATGATACAACACCAGTAAAAGAGTACTGTTTGAGGTTTGATATGAAATCTAACCTTTCACTTATTTAAAATCTGGCATTCGGAAGGAAAAATCTTCGTCGGTGCCCTCCGCAAAATGCTTGTTTCCAAGAAAACTGCAAACACGATTTCCTGAACGCACATCCTGGCACAGCCATCGACGACTGCCCTCTGCACTTGAAGTCCTGGGCTCGCGAATCCCACCGTCACGTGCTTCGCTGAAAGAAAATAACACATTCAACTATTTCTTTTTGTCTGCTTTAGCTCAAATAATATGCTCTACGTATTTTTTAAAAAGATTAATTAAAAACATTTTTTTAATTTTTGTACTTAAGAATAATTTTAGAAATTCAAGTCTCAATTTGTTTCAAATTTATTTATTAATTATTTATTAAATTTATTAATTTATCATACAAGTCTAAATTGTCATATTTTTAAAAGTCGAAATAATTCTTACAGTAGCTTAATAAAAAGCACAAGATATGATTTCTTTTCTTTTGTTTATTAATATTTATTTATTAATATTTTTAATAAACTAAAGAATAATTCATTCAGATTTCAGCAAAGAACTATTTTGTACTGCCCGCTTGCGTCACACTTCCGTAATTTTTCCCCAATAATGATCCCTGTTTGGCTGCAAGTATGTATCAGGTCGAGCGCTGTAATTCTCTCCCAACACACGATGGTAAATTAGTATGCATTTCATCTTTTTAGGGCACTAAAACTCCATTCTGCTGTTAGGATACTAACCAATATTGCCGAGACCAAGTGGATAATTGTGTGCAAGTTTACAAAAGTGCCCTTTGTTTAGACCAGGGGTGGACAACCTTTCTAGAGAGTGGGCCAGATCCTTCAAAAGCTTTCTTCACGCGGGCCAAACGTAATAAGAAAAGGGAGAAACAAATAGAGAGAGAAACAAAGAGAAAAAAAGAGAAAAAACAAAAGACACATTATGTAAATTAACCTCGCTGTCAGTATTGTTATCCTCGGTGCGAAAGTGGAGTGAAACCACACCGGTGTGCCCTTTTACACGCAGTCAATACTACACCCATGAAAAATCGCACCGGTGTGTGGCTACTGAAGTGTGGCTCACAGTTATCCAAGTGAAAAAGTTTTTCCTGAATCTCAAGTTTGACAAAGTTATATGTTTTATTCAATACATTCGATATCTGCAACCGCTAGGAAATTATATTTGCTAACAAAAATTTTTATAATTTATGGCCTGGCGAACCATCAAAATTCTTCTGGCGGGCCGGATTCTGGCCTGCGGACCGTAGGTTGACCATCCCTGGTTTAGACGAACAAGTTTAGAAGTTTCTAATTTCCACTAAGTATCTCTGACTACCACCGTTTCGTAAATTAATGCTACATATGCTTGCACAATGTCTAAAGCATCGTGATCTGCTAGCGACGACCAATGGCTAGGCAGCAGCTTGTTTGCTGCCCAAAATAGTACAGCGGAACTTTCAGAAATGTCATCACAACATTGATTTTCTAGTTCTGTAATCAGATGTTTCTCAAATATGTTGTAGAAATTTCCCCCTAATATTCCTCTCCAGTTGTAATATGATATTACCACATTTACTAATTTTCGTCTTTTGAGGTATTTACTTGTCCACGTTTAAGTACTTTACTAGAATTAATCATCTTGCAGAGCTCAATGCATGTGTCGCGTGTCTCTCATTCAGTGCTCCTTGTAATTTCAATATTTTCTTTACTGTTGGCACCAAATTGCAGTCGACTCTCTGAAGTGAAATGGAATCGGGTTTCTGGTACGATAGGAAACAGTGGACAACTAAGAGTCACACAAGACCATCAAAGTTTACCAAAGCATCGAATGTGCCCGAGCGTCACTAGAAGGTTTGCTGAGTTAGTTTAAGTACAGTTAGGGTATTGAACGGATCCCAACGTCACGATATGAGGCTTCCACCTTGTTGGACAGAACATTTTGCCGTCCATTTATCTGGGCATCTGACACTCTAGGTCGCTATTTATTTAAATGATGCGTCAAAAAAGATTCCAATTCTTTAGGTCATAGAATGGAGTTAAAGTTTGCCGCAGAACAGATCTCAGAAGTTCTGGTTACTGACAAATACAGAAAATAAGCTTAGCAATGAACGTAGAATATACCAGAAACGTCGTGAGTACGATCAGCCTTGCTTTATACCTTAGACCTTAGGTCCTCTGGTCCTGTGCAGGACATCAGGCAAGAAGAGGGCGTCAACGGACTCTTTCCTGTCACAGCTGAAGCATTTCGGGGATATAATCCTCAGGGTTTCAGGTGATCTTGAAATGTGACTTGCCATGTTCTCTCGGGGTATTTCTCATTTCAACTTTTCGACTAACTATACGACTATCTCCACGGCAGAGTGTAGTCAGTATGCCTCTTAGGTGGTAAGCTCAGATGGTGCTCTGCCAGTTTACACCTCTTTTTTTCGACAGCCTTATGCAGTTCTTTCTTACCTTTTCGTTTTAGTATTTCTTCATTCGTTATTATATCTCGTCATGAAACTAGGCGAATCCTTCTTATGTTGCTTTGATGTAAAGAATCTAGCTTTGCAGTATTCTTTTTGTGCTCTTTTATGTCTCACCAGCATATAATGCGGTGGAAATGACTATCATTGTATACAACTGGATTTCGGTCTTGCTATTAATTTTCAGGTTCTGAAGGACTACTATTGCCGGGGTGTTATTGGAAAGTGAGGGTCCAATGTCTATAAAATGCCCCAGACGGCATGCGTAATATACAGCCTCTGGTAGTCAAGCCCAACTCCTGACCTTCACGTGGCAGAGCTGTTTCAAACCGACAGGAGAAGGGGCGAAAGGCGGGTTCTAGGCGCCTTTAAATAATCTATCCTCTGGGCAGGATGAGCTCATTAGCGTTGCCAGCAGTCATCCTAGGAGAAGGAAAATCTTTGACTTCAAAACCCGGGTAGGACAAGCTCGTTAGCGTTGCAAGCAGTTGTCCTAGGAGAAGGAAACACTCTGGTTTCAAAACCAGGGCAGATGGGGCTCTTTAGTCTTGGCTGGTCATGTCAGGTCTAAGATCTGCTACTGGTAACCTGGAATCCGGTACCACCTGTTCAGGGTCGAACTATCGGCGACACAACCGATAGGCAACAATCTGCTGCCACGCAGGGGTCTTCCAGTAAGAAGAGTGGCTACGNGGAGAAGGAAAATCTTTGACTTCAAAACCCGGGTAGGACAAGCTCGTTAGCGTTGCAAGCAGTTGTCCTAGGAGAAGGAAACACTCTGGTTTCAAAACCAGGGCAGATGGGGCTCTTTAGTCTTGGCTGGTCAGGTCAGGTCTAAGATCTGCTACTGGTAACCTGGAATCCGGTACCACCTGTTCAGGGTCGAACTATCGGCGACACAACCGATAGGCAACAATCTGCTGCCACGCAGGGGTCTTCCAGTAAGAAGAGTGGCTACGGGAGACAACCCCTAACAAAAAATCTAGGGTGTAGTTATTCGAGCGCACCGACATTATTCGTTTACTCGAATAAAGAAAACGAAAACCTACCATGATGAAGTCAAAAAACAACACTAGGGTTAAAGTCCCTAAACATTTAACATCCTATAGCAGTGCTTTCTAGCTCGGAACCCATGACACATTATCCCGAAACCCAAATGGGAGGGATAATGTTGATTACAGTGCTGGCAAAAGAACAAAATTGATAAACTGTAGACATATTACCAACATATCGTGCCTAAATACTAGATCCATAAAACAAATGACTAAAAGAGAGGAACTAGTATATAAAATGTCAAAATTTAACATCGATATACGGTATCCAAGAACACCGTATAATACACACCGAAAAGTATGAATATCATGATTTAAATGGGTCCTTATTAAGCACCACCTCCGCATGGAAAAACAATGCACAAGCCGCTACTGGAGGAGTAGGCTTGATAATTAGTCCAAAAGCAAAAACTTCTCTCATGAATGTCAACTCAATATGTGATAGAATACTTGTCGCAACATTCTCTGGAAATCCGAAAACAACTGTGGTATCTGTGTATTCACCAACAAACACAGACACAGAGGAAAATACTGACCCGTTTTATGATCAGTTGCAAAGAGCCTTAGAATTTGTTCCAGCCCATAATGTTTAAGTTGTAGTAGGGGATTTCAATGCCAGAATTGGCAAGCAAGATGGTCTTTTCACGTATCATAAAAACACAAATGGAAACGAAGAAAAACTGATTGACCTTGTACAAGAATTTAACTTTATTATTACAAACACGGTCTTCCAAAAGAAGAAATCGAAGTTATGGACTTACACATCTCCTACCGGAGAAAACTTTCAACTTGATTACATTCTAGTGAGAAAAAAGTGGAGAAACAGTGTAAAAAATGTAGAAGCTTACAACAATTTTGCGAGTGTAGGATCAGACCACAGAATTGTCAGTGCGAAACTCAAACTTAGTCTAAGGTCAAATAGTCATCGAGCACCGAAGAAAATCATATATGATTGGGCGAAACTCAAAGAGAATACAGCTCTCCAAATGAACTATACCATTTCTGTTCAGAACAGGTTTAATGTATTACAACCAGTCAATGAGGCCACAAGTGACAAGAATCAACCTTTCATAGTCGCCAATGAAGGGGCAGCAAAAGAATGCATGCCCAAACTTCAGGTAAATAGAAAGAAAAACCGCTCCTTAGATGCACGTATTCAAGAAGCCCGAGAAAATGTTGACCAAGCTTATACGGAGTCCTGCCAATCAAAATCGGAATCAAATAGAATCATTCTAAAAGAAGCGAAAAATGCTCTATACAAGGCATATAGCAATGTAGAGGAAGAAGAGTTAGCTGCAAAAATTGATCAAGTAAAAGCCTCACAGAAAAATAAAAGCTCCAAACAAACATGGAAACTGGTAAATGAAAAAAGTGGTAGGAGATCAAGTCGAAAGGGTCAAATCGAAGAGGACACAAAAGACGAAAGAGTTAACAACTGGTATAAACACTTTCAAAACCTGCTTGGCAATCCACCAAAAATAAAAGGAGAAGTTAATAACGTAGAAAAAGTATTCGATGAATTGGATATATCAGTTGGGCCATT
>RDPX01000078.1:1362312-1375938 GCA_003991215.1 Morbakka virulenta | reverse complement strand
CGCGTGGGAGTGTGTAAAAATGTTCATAGCATAATAGGCATTATGCATACGGGGTTTATTTGACATTACCGATAATATATTTATTACGGTGGCGACATTTACTAATCAGTTCGTTGCGTTTATTCAAAAGCTGCTCAGAGTCTGATTTTATTATGCATATTTTTTCGCATAAGCACAAGCCACAACGTCTAGTACCACAAACATAGGGGGATGTTTTAACAGCTATTGACCAATTAATTTTAATTTTAAACAGTGCTTTATCATCCTTTAGTTTCCATACTAACTTAGAAAGTTCGGTATCATTTTGGTAGGAGCGATTACGGAACGATTTAGTGTGGTTGTTGCGGGGGGAAGCGGCATTGTTTGTCAGTGCGCGGTATGTAATTGACCTCGTGCATAGCCATTGTTTGCCTGAGTATACTTTTATTCATTTCTTCATTTATACAATATAAATGAATACTTTATTCTCTTGAGTGTACCATAATTACCATGTATCTTTATAATACACGAAATTTTGTAGTAATTCATTGCAGTTTGAAGATTGTTAAGAAAACATGAAACTAGTAGTAACTGCTAAATTTGTCTAGTTATTTTGTATACTATACTGGATTTATATATATATACTGTTATCACAGATGTCCTGTTCAACCCCCCTCCCCCAAAAAACCCCCAGTTATTTATTAATTAAAAATCGCTAAAAATCAAAAGGAATACTAAAAAGAGCTTCGATTGGCAGAAGAAACTAAAATATGCTGTTTGAAGCTCACTTCTAGAAATAGGGACGCAAATCGACATTAATGAATAAAGGCTAAAACCGCATCACGTAGAATTAAGTGTCAAGGAAGCCCCAGGCAAGTAAATAATTAATTTTAAAAACCCAGGCAAGTAAATAATTAATTTTAAAAACCCAGGCAAGTAAATAATTAATTAAAAAAACCCAGCTAGGGTCACCAGTAAAAAAATACTTGTTGATAGAGTAAATAGGCTAAGAGGTAATAATGATCCATGTGAATATTTCTATTTTAGTAAATTGATTCAGTTTAGTGTTCTCCAAATTTCCGATGGCAATTTTTTATTTAATTACAGATTTACAGAAATATACAATCTATTTGCAGCCTTTCACTTTCAAAAAAAGTTCATGGTACGTCATTTTATCTGCTTTTGACAAATTTTACGGGACTTATTGCCACTGCAAATGGGTTAGTTTTCTTCATTAGGTATTAAAACCTGAATACTTGTTGTGTTCTTCTATCATGCTGTGAAGAAAGTATATCTGGCGATGGTGGAAGGAAGGAGACGTAGAGGCAGGCAGGGGTTACGGGGAAAAGATTCAGTTGAAAGGGATATGATGGAAGTTGGAGTGAGAAGCGGAATGTGGTACGAGCGCGGCGAATGGAGAAGGAGATGTCGAGCGGCCGACCCGACGTAACGTTGGAAAAGACCGAATGAAGAAGAAGTAGCTAGTACTTCTGTAGTTGTTCCTCGCTGAAACGTCTTATGAAAAAATCCCCCCAAAAGCACCACCCGGGTTTAAACCAGAAATCTCCTGTTTACTAGACAGGCACTTAAACCAACTAACCCACAGCATCCTTGGTTGCCAAACATTGTTTTTTCACGCCTATAAGGGTTTGTTGTTTTGTGTTATTGGACCTTTAAAAAAGCACTCAGAGCGTCAAAAGTTTCCCCAAAAAACACCAATATTTAATCAGCTTTTTCTTAAGGCATAATCAACAATTCCTGAAAATTTCGGTCAAATCCGAATAAAAAGTCCCTATGCCAGCTGTTTTTACATTTCTTGAATTTATAGCAAATAAACTGTTATTAACTTTCTCTTTTATTCTTAAGAAGCCATACAAGGCATAAAGTCACTAAAAGACATGAAAACAGTTTAAGACAGAAGACAGAAGAAACCAGTTTAAGACAGAAGACAGAAGAAACTAGTTTAAGACAGAAGACAGAAGAAAACAGTTTAAGACAGAAGAAAAAATTTAAGACATTAGACAGAAGAAAACAGTTTAAAACAGAAGGCAGAAGAAAACAGTTAAAGACAGAAGAAAACAATTTAAGACAGAAGACAGAAGACAGAAGAAAGAAATTTTAGACAAAAGGCAGAACAAAACAGTTTAATACAGAAGACAGAACAAAACAGTTTAAGACAGAAGACAGAACAAAACAGTTTACAACAGAAGACAGAAGAAAACAATTTAAGACAGAAGAAAACAATTTAAGACAGAAGACAGAAGACAGAAGAAAACAGTTTAAGCGATAAGAGATGAGTTCACTAAAGACTTTGAAAAACTGAAATGAAATTAAACTCTTATCTCTAGACTTAAATTGTTTTTATCTGTCTTTTTTCAAAGATCTATACACTTGGAAATTTTATGCCTTGCACGGTTCTTAAGCATAACAAAATTATTGTTGATGTCCCTGCTTGTAATAATCCTTGCTACGAATGAAGTTTCATTCCTCGGATGGCTAGGTTGTATAACGCTTTGGTTCTGAATGTTTTCTTTCATCATATGAATTAAATGTTTTATGTATAAAGCAACTCTTATCTTTTGGCTTAATCTCTTTTTCTGCCTTATCTTCACAGTTCTATACAATCAGTGCCATCTTGCCTAAAAAGTCAACTTATATTCATTTGTAAGGCTATCTGTATCTTGTGTTATCTGGTTTATTTTCGGCGCATCCTATATTATGGGTTTCAAGTTATGGCAAGAACAGTTTCACCTTCTTATTTAGAAATAGGAAACATAGCGTTCTGACATTACAAATAAAGTATTACCTGTAGTCCTGTTGTACAAATAATATTGTCATTATAAAAGAATTCCATCCATAACACAATGGCATCAGAGTATCCTTTGCTAAAACAGATATTCATAAAAAAATAAGTAATAGTAAACTACTAAAAGAATTGGAAGCAAAACGAATGTACTTAAAATACAAACTTTTGGTGGTACCATAAATAGTCATAATGAGAATGATAGAAGCGATGTTCAAAATGACGGCGACGATGAAAATAATATTGATAACAATAGTAAAAATTTTAATAACGATAGTGGTGCTAATGATGTTGGTACTCATGATAGTGGTACTCATGATGATAATGGTGCTCATGATGATAGTGGTACTCACGATGATAGTGGTACTCATGATGATAGTGGTACTCGTGATGACAGAGGTAGTCATAATGACAGTGGTACTCATAAAGACAGTAGTATTCATGATGACTGTGGTACTCGAGATTATAATGGTACTCAAGATGATAGTGGTACTTATGATGAAAGTGGCACTCATGATAATTGTGCTACTCATGATGACTGTATTACTCATGATGACAGTGATACTCATGATAAAGGTACTCATGAAGATAGTGGTAGTCATCATGATAGTGGTACTCATAGTGATAATGGTACTCAATGTATGGAACTGTGAAGAAAAGACATACAAATAAACCCCTACACCAACAGATGTGGTGACATTAGACATAAAATATTTAAGTCACATGATGGAGAAAAACACTCAGAAGGCAAAGAGCTCCACCATAGATATGACCGTGCAAGGAAAGAATCTATATTCATAAATAGATTTATTACAATAATGTTTAAGCCATTGGGACGTTCTATGTGCGGGAAGCCCTCATCATATTTGTTAGATAAATAAAAGCTTAAATACTCTAGTAAGCACTAATTCTCAATTGATCTACAAAATAAAAAAAAGAGGTGTGAATAGTATTAAGGTCTGGATTCAAAAAAAAAGAATGTTGTTTTTGAGCTGGCTGTATTTTTCTAATTAATAATAATGCTGGCTTCACAGATAAGCAGTTCAAAATTGAGTACGTCATAATTTAAGTGAAACGATTTCAAACTCCAAAAAGTACACTTCATGGAGATAACAGCCGTCAAAGTCCTAATACCTGTACATGAAAAACTGTCGTTGTATTATCTCTTCTCGGCCTTTTAGCTAAGATCAAGTGTAGAGCTCTGGTCTCTCCTTGGTCAGGGCTTTGGCTAAAGCGGCCAACTATGCAGGACAGGTGTCTCGACATGCTTTCGCCTAGCTTGAACACCAACCTAAGAGGAAGGGCCTTCCCACGGAGGGTCCTAGAAGGCGATCCGTTTGTCTTGCATTTTATGGTGTCTTGCATGCTTTCTGTCCCCCTTTTTCTTGAAATGTTGCTTCACTTCGGGTCTTTACTAGATGGATACTAGATGAAAGACATAAATGGGCCCACTGTTTACCAGGGGTACCATCAATGAAAGGCGCATTGTCTATTAGAGTAGGTCTTTGTTCTGTTTAACTTTCTCGGCGACAATTTCAAAATATTACCTATTCGCTAAGCGTTAAAAGTCTATAAAAAATACAATCTTACCTACCTATTGTACTTGTGGGTTCCTTGGCAAATAGTTTCTTCAACAATAGGGGACCTTACATCAAATTCCATAAGGGTAAAGCACTGTGAACGGCAAGAACTTTCATATTCCCACACAGGGAATGGGTCTGCCTCAGATAAGGGACCGAACCTTGTTTCTTGGGGAGAATATGCGTCCTTCAAGGCAATAATTAAAATCTGTTAATAATCACACAGTAAAACGATAAACAGACGAACACAAGTCGTGCAAATATCAATATAGTTGGTAGAAAGAGGCTTTTAAAAATATAATATACCAATTTTATGACATTAATTGATCAATAATCAAATATCAATTCAAAATTTCTAATACAATCAAAGTTAGGGTTCATACCTTGCACGTATGGAACCTGGAGAGACGGCCCATTGGTCATTACCTTTGACACTCACTCTTTTAAACATGATTTTGTAACTTGAAATGTTTGCCAGTGAATATTTTACCCAAGAAGGTGTATGTAGGTGGTAAGGCCAATGGAGCTTCGCTAGAGGTTCAATTCCTGCAAGGTTTTGAGCCCTAACTTTAGTATACATTAAAAAAAGACATAGATAGTTTCCAAAAAGCCCTTTTTCCCTTCAACAAATTAGGAATTTTAAAAGATATTGAATTTATCCCTTAAAAAATACCTAACACGCAGGCATTGAATCCTGGGATTGGTTCAAACGAGACCTTTTTGCCCAATAAAAGCCCCCTCCCTTTAAAGGGAAAATCTTAGTTTTCTTCTATTTGTAAAGTCAATCACAAAATTCCAAAATTACATAATGTAAAATAACAGGAGTCATTTCAGCTGCGAGGTGACAAGTCAAATTCACATTCAAGTCATATTCATGTTGAAACTATATTCATCATCTTCTTCATCATCATCGTCGTCGTCACCATCATCATTATCATCGTTATCATCATTATTATCAACATCACCTTCGTCGTCAACAAAATCAGTCATTAAAATAATCAATATCATGATGATTATTATCATCATTACCGTTATCACCACGCTTGACAATCAATATTAGTGACATCACCATCATCATCGTGATCATCATCATCATCATTATCATCATCATCATTATCATTATCATCATCATCATCATCATCATCATCTTCATCATTATCATCGTTATCATTATCATCATTATCATCATTATCATCATCATCATCGTAGGTATGACGTTAAAATGCCTCCGGTTGAGGAGTTTCGACGTGGGCGAATGAGGCTACCCTTTGCCACAACTACCTCCAGGTCACCCTTATTCTTCGTCGTCTTCTTCTTCTTCTTCTTCTTCTTTTTTCGTGTCCTTGACATATCACAGGTGGCTTGACCAGTGCTTGGCGAAGTTAATGGCAGCTGGTGTTGGTTGGTGTTATTCCACCCTTGAGCAAGGTGTAGTACCTGCTAGCTCGCCTTGAGACCATGAAGTACCGGGTTGGTGTCCTGCAGGGCTATTTTGTCATGGGTAGGAGAGACTCTTTAGTCTTGTTTGACAATCCCCCTAGAGATGGTGTCTCGAAAAAAACACTGGTTGTAATGCAACCTAAAATTCACTTCTCTTATACCTATGTATAATGTTTTCAAACCAAATAGCATACAACTGCATAAATGAGGCTGGAACCAGTAATGGCACATGTCTCTCGCACGACAGGCGTGCTGTGGAAGAGCAGCGCAGGCCCGGTCGTCATCAAGCTACTGCCGGAACAGGAATAATAAGTGGTCGAGAGAAGAAAATATGTTTGTGATGGAGTATTACTACAGCAGTGTACCAAACTGCAGACGCTACAGGAAACGAATGTTAGATCTTTGGAGGGAAAAGACCAGCACGACGGCCTACATGTGGCCACTCAAATGAGTACGGGCCAACGGTTGATCCATATCACTTCTTTTTACCGGTTAAAAAAGTATAATGCAAAGCAAGAGGAATCTCCTATTTTGCAGCGTCTGTCGCTATAGGTATTCAAGCTGGTGGATTGGTTTTTGAGCTGGTGGGTGGGTATTCAAGCAGGTGGACGGGTATTCGAGCTGGTGGGTGGGTATTCAAGCTTGTGGGTGGGTATTCAATCTGGTATTTAAGCTGAGTATTCAAGTCATCCATTTGTGCTTTATTGCTTTATTACATTACCCGCTGAACGTTTGCTGTTGTACCACGTCAGCATCGAGAAAAAATGAAATTATACCGCCTCATTCTGGAGTATGCTTACTTCACTTACTTACCTGCATTAATGTATCAAAAGGAGATAAATCAAATCCCTCTGCAGCTCCAACAGACGCTCTTGCTTTCCACAGATCAGCAAATTCAACTATAAAACAATATGGGAATAACTGTGCATATTTAATTATCTATTGAAAGCCCTGTATTAATCCAAGCCTGAAACCTTTAACTGAATATCTTTCATAATCGGCAAGCCTTATGAATGTGGGTTTCTGATAATTTACTATGTCAACCCTTGTCCTTGCCTTGGGTACAACGCACACTAATAAAAGGTATATTCTACCAAGGGAGGAGGTTTATCTCCATTGCTATCCCTATTGCTCCTTTGTTTGTCAAAAAAACAATGAAAGAGAACAGGGAAATCGCAATTGAAAATACTTGCCAAGACACTTGAACGATGCTTTGTGTCATTGGCTTGGAAAATCAAGAAAAACTGGAAACAACCTGTATATTTTTGTGACTGGCTGTCTACATCAATTAAAACTATACATGAAAACTAAGAATTCCATAGAAGCCCTTTAATTGTCTATTTCAGCCAATCAGGAAAGGTTGTGGGCTGTCTTCAGTCCTCTTTTGTTTTCGTTATTGACACAATTCCGCTTAACAATATGGCATTCTGATTCTGTCCAGCAATGACAATGCTTTTAAGGGGTAAAAAAGTGGTATTCATCGTGAAAAACTTCTTATTTTTATAACATTTATTCCTATGCTTTTTATTGTTTGCTATGATTGCAAACCAATTATGCCAAACGTCTCTGGTATCATATTTTAGTGCCAGATGTCACTTTCTGAAAGTTGTCTCAAAAAGTCCGAGCTGATCAAATCTTGTCTATGAAATATAAGGTAACGTGATGACGTAAAGGTTGTGAGTAAAATGGTTGGAGTAAATCAAGAAACGAAACAGGATGGAGAAAAACATATGACAGTTTCATTAGATTTAGCACAAATAGGTCGAGATAGCAGTCGTTCAGCCCCAGGTTCGCGGATGTAACTTATTGTGGTGGTTGTTGATAACGATGATGATGATCAGCATCATTGAGTACCTTGTCAGAAAGGAACATCGATCATCTCTTTCCAATCCTCACACTTATCTCCTACTTTTATAAACGTCTAGTTATTTAAGATCCTTTTGGTTGTCAATATGTCCAAGCTGCTCAAGTAGGTTAATCTTGATATGCCTCTATCTCTTTTTCCTTCAATTTTTCCAGTAAGAGTTAAAAATTCAATAGCCTTGTGTCTGTGCAGGTGCCACACAAATTTTAGCTGTCTTTTTCTGATTGTCCTAACCAGTGTCCTTTCTAAACCTGGCCCATTTAAAACCTGTTCATTGCTCTTCTTATCAGTCCAGGAATTTCTCAACATTCCTTCTTATAAACCCTATCTCTACTGCCCCTGGGCATGCCTATTTGTTTGAGAAACATTGTTCATCATTTGCTTCCATACAACAGACCATATGTGGCTCTTACGCAATATGAATGATGCTAAAAATGATAATAACGATGATAATTACAATGGTGGCAAAGATTTTCACGTCAGGTTACATCTGCAACTAAAGTGTTGTGTCCTTAATATCTCCTGGAAAGGCTTCATGGACCAAAGGGTTCATTCACGAATGACACATCAAATTGTATTACCAAAGGCATATCTTCATGTTACGATAAAAGCATCATCAGTGCTCCCATCTCTATTACTGAAGTAAAGTTGAATTTCAAAATCTATTCCCTGGTTGAGGAGTTGTGGCTTAATGTTTGGGGCAACTGCACCGAAACCAAGAGGTTCCGGGTTCGATTGCCCGGGCGGGCGACTTTGGAACTTCACAAAAGAAAAAGCCATTGGTTGGCATCAGGAAGGGCTTCCAGTCAAAAAAGTCCTCACTGCTAAATCCATGTCCCTATGAAGGGCACTGTCTGAGCCCCACTTACTGGAGAAAATGACGTTAAATCATTTCTTCTCTTCTCTTCTTTCCATTTCCTGCTTTGATATTTATCCGTTGTATTCAGTTCAGGTCAAATTTTGCGAGTTTCCAACAAATTTATAGATATTTAGTTTTAATTCAAACCACTTCAATACATTTTGAATTTCCCCATGATAAGAGCCTGAAATCAAACTGCTTCGATCAGTCTTGTGGGAGTTTCCTATTAAATTATTAAAAAATAATTGTAGTTAAAGGTCTAAATAGTTTTCGATGTGAATCAAGTGCGTAGGTGGAAAATAGCTCGCTCGTTTCCAGTCACTCACGCGCAACACATAGATGGAGTTATGATGTTTTTGGTTGACTGACTGCTAGACGGGTCAATCAGCAAAAACATAAGCATGAAAAAATAATATTTGTAGAGATGAGATTAGAATAGATTTAGGCATCTGGATTAACAGTTTTCTTTAATTCCAGAAAGCTCTTAATGCGTTTACCAGACTAATGAATTAACATATAAAAGAAACTTTTTTAAAGTAGGGTGAGCTCATTCCAGGAAGCGTTTATTCAATATGAAGGATTTATTTGACAAAATACCACGGTGTTCTCTGTTATGTGGTACCTAACTCTTCCTGTACAATTCGATTGAAGATTTTCCCAAGTTATATAGAACTAGGAGAAAACAAAACAAAAGAAATAGATATTGTTTTTGTATCCAGTACTCACCAGCTATTGCTTTGAGAACAGCTTTGTTAGGAATGATCACTTCAGGTAAAGAGCATCGGTTTTTCAGTTTGAGTGACCACAACAAAATCCATATTGTAAGACTGTGCCAAGGGAGAAGATTACTTGAGAGGAAAGGGTCAATTACTATGACATTGAACTAGAAAACAAATAAAATAAATCGCGTTTCCTTAATTTAAAGTTAAACGTTTATCATTGTCTACCAGGGTAGACACAGGAGAAAGCTCTTGTCAAAACCAGCCTGTGTATTTGGAGGTTGCACCAGAACATTGCATCTTTGTGCTCGTATATACATACACACATACACTCAAAAATCCATGTATGCATGCGTGCATGCATACATATATATATATATATATAATTATTTCATTATTATCATAATGATCATTATTATTATTGTTATTATCTTTTTTGTGTCTGGCTGTTCGTATTGCCGAGTTCTATGCTGAGAGGCAGGTCATAACAAATGACCATGGGCTACCAGCATTTTCTTTTTCAAAACTCTAGTACTTTTCGCAAAATCCCGGCTGTTCCCAACAACGTAGTCTTTTGAAGTAATTCCAAGTTGCTCTAAATCCCAAGCTTTTCAACCCACTTCTCAAATCCTTTGGTCACAGATTCCAGAACCCCAAAAGCAACAGGGGCAATTTCTACTTTCTTCAGTTTCCACAATCTTTTTATTTCTCTTTTCTGATCTTGATACTTTTCTACTTTTTTCCTCCTTCTCTGCCACTTTCGTATCCGCCGGTACTGTTATGTCAATGATTACAGCCGTATGTTCCTTCTTATGTACCAAGACTAAATCTGGTCTTTCTTGCTTCAATCACATTATCACACTGGATATTTACATCCCACAACAACTTTACATCATCACTCTCCAAAACTACTTCAGTGGCATGCTCATACCATTTCTTACAGTATTCCAGTCCTCTTTTCTTGCATATATCCTAATGGATCTTTCTCGCTACATTATCGTGACGCCTCTTGTACTCTTTCTGAGCTAACGTCTCGCATGCACTTACAATGTGTTGGATACTTTCACCTGATTGGCCACACAATCGACACAGGGGGCGTCCAGCCGTTCTATCAATGTGATACTTTACATCATTTGTCCTTATTGATTGTTCTTGTGCTGCAAAATTCAAGGCTTCTGTACCAACCTTCAAATCACATTTTGACGACCATTCCCAAGTTTTCTCCTTGTCTACATCACCTGTCAGGTCTCTGACAAACTGGCCATGCATTCTCTTTTCATTCCATATATCTTTTGCTTTGTTTTCATTTCTTGCCTTAAGATCTCTAACCTTCTCCAGTTCACTTGCATTTAATTTCTCGAATTTGACTACACCCTTTAACAGTTTCTCTTCAGATTTGGTCGTATACACTTTCAGACTACTCTCCTCTTCTTTGACACATCGTTCTATACTTATAAGACCTCTTCCCCCATTTTTTCTTTTCACATACAGCCTGTCAACATCACTCTTCGGATGGAAGGCTCCAAACATTATCATTGTATTCCTTTTTTGTCTGTCGAAATCTTTAAGCTCGTATTCTCTCCATTGTATAATTCCCGCTACATACCGGAATATAGCCACAGCCCATGTGTTGATCACTAAAACCTTATTTTTCCCATTTAATTTTGATCTAAGTACTAGCCTTAACCTTCTTTTGTACTCCTTTCCAATTGTATCTTTCATTTTAGCTTCTTTGATTTTATCTAATTCCACAACACCTAGATAAGTGTAAACTTCCTCCTCGACCTCTTTCATTGTTTATCCATCAGCTAACCTAATTCCTTCACTTCTAACAATCTTTCCTCGTTTCAATGTCAAAATGCCACACTTTTCCATCCCAAATTCCATACCTATGGCGTTCCTGAACACGTGAACGGTTCTAACAAGCATACTTATCTGATCTTCAGTTTTGGCGTACAGCTTCAGGTCGTCCATAAACAATAAATGGTTGACCTTGTATTCATTCTTTCCCAATCCATAAGCTGCATTCACTTTCCGCAATATCAGTGACAATGGTATCATACTAAGGACAAATAATAGCGGTGATAGACTATCTCCCTGGAAAATCCCCCTCTTCCCAAAAACCTCTCCAGGATCTTCCCCATTGGATGTCCGTGATACCTTCCACTGTTTCATACTTCTTCCAAGAAAGTTCCTTACATTCTCAGCTATTCCAAACATCTCCAAACATTCGCTTATTCAACTATGCGGGACCAGATCATAGGCTTTTCGGTAATCTATCCAAGACATGGACAGATTCGTACACCTTATCTTGCAATCTCTTAGTACGGTTCTGTCTACGAGCACTTGATCTTTGTTGTCCCTACTTCTTCGCCTACATCCTTTCTGTTCATCTGGTAATATATTGCTCTCTTCTAGATACTGGTACATTTCATCTGCTACAATACCCGTCAAAAGTTTCCACATTAGTGGAAGGCAGGAAATGGGTCGATAATTATCAACTGTTGTGCCTTTCTGTGGATCTTTTTGACAAAGCAATGTTCGACCATGTGCTGTCCATTGAAGGACCTCCTCTTCTGTCAACATACCATCAAGTTGGGATGCGATTCTTTCATGAAGATCGGCGAAGTGTTTTAGCCAATATTCCTGCACTCCATCTGGTCCTGGTGCTCTCCATTCTGGAAGTTTCCTACTTTGCCTTTTAACTTTCTCAGTGTTTATTTTCACCGTGTCTTGCGTATGTTTCATATCACGATCAATTTCTTTTTTCAACTCTTTTAACCATATAGCAGTTCTATTATGCTCCTTTTTCACACTCCAAATGTCACCCCAGAATTTTGTACACTCTTCCGCATTCGGTACCGCCTTTGAAAAATTGGAACATTTGTTAAGTTCATCGTAGAACTTCTTCTGATCCAACCCGAAAATCCTATTTTGCCTAAACTTTTCAATTCTGCCTTCGTATCTCTTCAGTTTTCCACTTTTTGCCACCATTCTCTGTTTTAATTCTTCTGTGACAGTTTTTTCCCCTTTCTGTTCACCCTGTACCTTTCACCTTTCATTTAGTTCTTTGATTTTCTTTGTCTTCTTCACATCTAATTGTCCTTTCAGATCTCTTTCCAGCAAGTTAAGATCCTCTCAATTTCCTTATGTCACTATCTGTTCTCCGTTTCCACCTTGGTTCATTTCGTTTCTTTCGAGCACTTGTTTTCAACCCAAATTTCTCTGCAGCCCATACATTTCCAGCAATGATCAGATTGTTCGTTTCTGTAATGTTTCTACGTTTCGTGTACTTCATTGCTTCATTTACTTTCTCAGCCTGAATTTTGAGAGCTTTTCTACCTAGCTTTCTATCTTTTCTATCTTTTTGAAAATGATTCCATCGCTTTTCTTTCCTTCTACTAGTATCGCTTTTAGCCTTTCCACGATACCTTTTGTTTCATCACTTGCTTCTGTCAATCTCTCCTCCGTGTCTAAATCATTTTCAACCACATCTTGCCTTGGCTCCACCCCATCTCTTGCCTCCTCAATTGGAGCATCCACTTCACTATTGGTTTCTTCCTTTTTTTTCTTCCTACCTGTAGCACTCCTTCATTTCCTAAAACTTCAACGTCCACCTTTCTTTTTATTTCCTCCAACTCAAGTTCTGACAACCATCCATTTTTCATAATTGTTCTTGCTCGGTCACACATCAGCTGCTCCGTTGTTTCAAACATTCCTCTTTCGCTCCATTCTCTAAACAGGCGTTGTCTGTACCATCTAATAGGTTTACCGTTCTCATCAAATGGATTACTTCTATAGAAGCATTCTATAATGACTCTGTTGATTTCTTTACTCCATTTCTTTCTAGCAGTAGCAGGATGACGACCGGGCTCTCGCTGCTGTACCGAGAAACACCTTCCGGGCGTGGGCCCTTCACATTGAGTTCCGGTCCCATTCACGCCGTTATCCTCAACACTTTGATTGAACATTTCATTCATAAGAAGTTCAGTGATTTTTCGGTTACACAACCACCGGTATTTTTATCGAGACATCATCTCACGACGATTGCCAACCAAGGCTCAAGAACGCTTCGTGTAACATGCCCGTGTAACATGGGTATTGCCAATCGGACGTTACCCCGGTATTACTAAATCGCGGGGGAGGTTTCTAGTGAGGTTGCCAACCAAGGCTAAAGAGCCCCCCTACCCATGAAACAAACTTAACTCCGCCGGACATCAACCCGGTATTTCAAGGTCTCGGAGTGGACTAACAGGTGCTACACCTTGCCCAAGGGTGACCTGGAGGTAGTTGTGGCAAAGGGTAACCTCATTCGCCCACGTCGAAACTCCACAACCAGATGCAGTTTATCGTCATACCCAGGACTAATTGGTATTGTTATT
>RDPX01000078.1:1296901-1315146 GCA_003991215.1 Morbakka virulenta | reverse complement strand
TCTCTATCTATATATACATATATATCTATCTATCTATCTATCTATCTCTATCTATATATACATATATATCTTTCTATCTATCTATCTATCTATCTATCTATCTATCTATATATATATATATATCTTTCTATCTATCTATCTATCTATCTATATATATATATATATATATATATATATCTTTCTATCTATCTAACTATCTATCTATCTATATATATATATATATATATATATATATATATATATATATATATATATATATATATCTTTCTATCTATCTAACTATCTATCTATCTATCTATCTATCTATCTATCTATCTGTCTGTCTAACATCTTGGCTCATTAGGTTTTGAGTTCCTTAGACTATAAACATTGTGAAGAAGCCTTAGTTTGGGTTCACTTCTCCAACGAAGGGTTTAACTTACCAAAACATCGAGAAAACAAAAATGTACACCACAAGAATAGTAGAATTCGTAGTGCGATTCATGGCAGTGGTAGTAATAGTAAAAATAATTTGCCGTGAAAATGAACAATTCTAAACAAAGTTTCACCTATTTAAAAATACCTCAAGTTTGTGCGACCTCCACAAGAAATCACTTGAAATGAGCTGGATTTTAACTTCTGCACCATAAGGAACAGTAAAGCAATTATCCTAAAACAAAATATACATTGAATATCTTAGTATACAGCAAATAGAAATATCGTTTGGTCATTAATGCTAATTCTTGGAACTGGTAGAAACTTAATTGCAAGCATGGTGCCGCTAAATCAAAAGCGAGAGGTGTACACAAAGTTAAGATTTCCTGGAAAAATTCCTCCGCCGTGTTTGGGGGCAAAATATCCATAGTCCCATAAATAAGCGTAAAATTATCTTATAAACTGCTCCATGGATGTACCTGTGAAGGCACATCCATGGAGCAGTAAAATTTGTAAGAGATCACTTTCATAGCCAATCTTTCTGGCTTTGATGTTAGTCTATTAAACTCGCTACCCCCAAAAATAGGAAAATGTAAATCTTTAAATGATTGTGAGCGTTCACCCAAATATCAATTTTCTTACGTTTTGAATTATGAATTACATTGTAAGTACATTTTTTAAATTTTAGAAAAAATATTTAATTATAATTCAAACTTACGAGTTTTTTTACCATTGAAAGAATTTGTAAAAAAATTACAAAAAAAATTATAAACTAAATATGCCAATCTTTTATTAGAAATAAATAAATAAATAAATAAACAAAATCTATAAAGGTAGAATATTCAGTAGTAACTGTAACATAAAACTTTTGCACTTTACATAGCTAGGGGATGTAATTCAAGTCATAAAGCCATAAGTGTACGGGACTGTATGAAAAGGCAGCGAAAAAAAGAGTTAGACCAAGAGATGAGCGTTTACTTCATCATATGATGAAGTAAAGGCTTTTCACAATTCAGCTGTCCAAGGAAGAAGCTATATTTATAGAAAGAATTATTATGAGTAAAACTGCATAAGAATGAAGACGTTGAGATAAAATGTAAGCGACTGTGCTGGCACTAAAAGAGAAAAGCTAATCTGAACACCTCCCGTCGCAATGTCTATAGAAAAAATAATAGAAAAAATATCTTATCACTCAATTTGTCGGGGTTAGTAGCCAGTTAGCGATCATGGGCTTCCACCTGCTCTTTTCTCCAGCTGTTTTCAGTATCTCAGCTCTGCGTCAGTTGTTTCTTATATACAATTCAATGTTCGCCAGGTCAATTAGTCTTTGTCTCTCGCTTGTTCTCTCTCCCTTCCCGTTTAAAGTTCCGTTTCTAGGTTACCCCGTCATATTCTCCGTATACCCAACAGTTAAACGTATGCACACAATTATATGAAAATACAAGTAATGAGTTAATAAGATTTAAGGTTTGTGCATTAGAGGAAGATAAGTTTCACACATACACACACACACACACATATATATATATACATATATATATATATATACATATATATATATATATATACATATATATATATATATATATATACAATAGTTTTATAAGCATACACAATATTCCACACATTTAAAATACATTTTACAGAGCAAGGTACAAATAAGGAGAAGACATATATTTACGTAATATTTGTATATTTTGGGGGTCGCATGTCGTACATCGCAAGAAAATATCAGTCAACTAACATCCACTTACTTCCAGGAGTTCCTTGTGGGCGTGTCTTAGCGTTGGGAGCACACCCTCTCCAAGAAGCTCTGTATCAAATATTTCTGTTATTAACAGGTTTGGCTTTCGCTGTATAGAAATATCTAAAATATAAGCAATATAACGTAAACATATTTTTTACTTTTTTCCATGACGACGAAAAGATATATAAAAAATTCAAAAAACAGGAATGGATTTACTAAATGTTTATTTACTTTTTATACATATTATATGTAAGTATATATATATTATTCTTACTTAATAGTCATAAGCCTTTTAAAAACAGCATTCTTATCTTTTCAACAACCTCGCACCATAGAAATCAAAGCAAAACTTCTCAGTCTATTAGCAAATCTCTACTAGGGCAAAAAAACTGTATTGGGTTTGATAGCGAATGCAATAAGAACAAACCCATTCGATGCGGCGTATGACAAGGTATTGTACTCACTCTCCACCTTTTCCAATGTACAGGATGAAATAACTCTATATAACATTTGAAAATTCATAAAAAATACAATACGCAGAAATACAAAAACGTAGACACGAATAAACTTAGATAAAAATTTAAAGATAACTTTTAACAAATTAAAAACGCAAAACAAAAAGGCAAAAACGCATGGAAACCTAAAACAAATTTCAAAAAAAGGAAAAATGCAGAAACGGCTAAAGAAATGTGCAAAAAATGTGAAAACGAAACAAAGTAAAAATGAATAAATTTGATTAACAACCTAAAACATATTTTTTAAAACGGTTAAACGGAAAAACATAAAAATGGGTTTATGGATAAGTCTGGTAAAGGACTAGCTGTATCTAAGGCATTTGATAAGGTGTTGCACGCTGTCTTACGTCATAGGCTTTCTGGTTATAATATTTGCGGAAGGTTCTTTGGAGTCTTTCAGTCCTTCCTTCAGATCGTAAAATACGTGTCAAATTAGATAGAATTACTAAACATCAGAACAATCGGTGTGGGTAGTTTTGAAGTCAGTGCGACTGATCGGGTCATGTTGCATCTTTCCACATTCAGTACATAAACAAAATGACGAAAGAACAAGAAGAATACAAACGATGGCTATTTACTGGTCCCAACACTGCACTCTTGGTGGTAAGGTGGCGGTGAAGATGGTGGTGATGGTGGGGGTGATTAAGATGGTGATGTGGAGGATGGGGACTACTGTGTGATGATGACACTCACGATGTGATGATAAAACCGATGATAGCGATGGTGGTGATTACTATGAAGATGAAGATTACAATGTGGAAAATAATATGTGCGATAATATCAATAGTAAAAATAAAGATCATGACGGGTATGATTGTAGGGATAAGAATAATGATGGTGCGATCATGATGTGATGATAATGATGATGATGATGATGATGATGATGATGATGATGATGATGGTGATGATGATGGTGATGATGATGAAAGTGTTAAAAGGAGTAAAGTGAGCCACGTAGTAAATTTCTGATTTACTCTAGCACAAGCTATTTCAAAATTTTTAAGCAAATAAAAGGGAAAAAAACTCACTCAACGACAAATAACAACAATGACAATAACAACAATTAACAAGAAATAAATAACTCGCGTAAATTTCAAAAAATATTGGAGAAACTGCATGGGAGTACAGGTTGTAAAGGAAATTTAACAATGGCGAAATGTAGTTGTAAAAACTCAAATGGAACAAGAGAAGAAAAACAAAACAATTTTACAACTTTCCGCATTGGAAAAATTGAAAAATTGTTTTAACACTGGTACCTTGTTTAACTTCTAAGTCATAGGAACATTTGTTCACAATCTCGATGATATCCTGTAGACCATTGGCTGCTGTAATACATGATGCTACTTCTGCCATCGGCTGGAACGACTGATCATTGAAATTATAGAAAAAAGGAAATGTTAATTATAATGATAATAAAGGCAGCCTAAACAACGCTACAAATGAGAAAAAAATTCTTGTAATGTACTCTGTTTCTTATAAGACAAGATTTATAAATATTTCCATAATTTTTTCAATTAAAAATAGTAAGCAATACAATGCATGTTTTCAAGATCAATTGATTTCTTAATTGCGCAAATTGGTATTTTCCTTCATTTGTAAAATCCATGATAACAGACTACTTTTTATACTTCGGGCGCACGGTGAAAAGGATTACAGACTGTAAGAAACAAAGATTTATGACGACTGCATATCCTGTGCAATGCGTAATGACGCAGTGCATGACGTAAGTAGGTCATTCAGTAGCCGGTAGCAAATTCGAATGGAATAAGAATTAGTACCCATTTGTTAAGCCTTCTGTAAAATAGATCAGAAGCTCTACTGTTTTACATTCACCTCAGTTATGTCTACCATGCAACTGAAGATCTTTGGGACTGGTCACGAAAGAAAATACACAAAAGATAAATCAAGTGAATTTTCAAAATTTGAAGTTCGATTTCGAACTTCCGAATTTCTAAAACTCTCAAACATTTCTCTACAATAATAACAAATACGTTACTGTATCATTAAAAAAACAGCTAAATTAGAAAAAATGTAGCCTGGTGACTCATTTTTTTATTACCATCCCAATGGTTGCAAAATGATGTAGAAAGAATAGAGAAAAAAACTCTGATTAACTTTTAATTGAAAAATCGAGTTTCGATTATATTTTTAGTGAACATACAATGGCTACCAATGTTATTTTATGTAGTGAATTTGTCACTTTCATATGAAAATGTTTCAGAAACTCATACGTCTCCAAAAATTTACGAAGTAAACAAATTGAATTTTTTAAACTACTTTATACTCTCATTTAATGCGTTATTAACTAATTGGAATTGCTACTTTTTGTGTTCGAATATATAGGTATAAACGATATATAAATGTTGAATATGCCTTGATATGGTCCGCTTGTACTTATTTCAAAACTAATTATAGGAAGTCCGAGAAATATAAAGCTCAAGTAAAATTCTATATAAAAAGTAAAACTAGAATGACATACCAATTTAAATCTTGTTAAGTAAAATATTTCGCTTAAATGTAACGCTCTTGCTAGCGTGTATTTTATCCGGTGTAAGAAACAAAACTACTTGTTTTGTAATTTGAATGTTCTACTTAAATGTCACGCTCTTGTTAGCGTGTGCTTCACCCGGTGTAAAAAACAAATCTGCTTGCTTGGTAACTTAAATGTTTCGGTTAAATGTCACGCTCTTGCTAACGTGAACTTCACCCGGTGTAATAAACAAATCTGCTTGCTTGGTAACTTAAATCTTTCGGTTAAATGTTACGCTCTTGCTAGCGTGTACTTCACCCGGTGTAATAAACAAATCTTCTTGCTCGGTAATCTAAATGTTCTATTTATATGTCACGCTCTTTTTAGCATGTACTTGACGAGGTGTCGCTGGAAGGAACGTTTATAGCTAGATATCATTACCGTGAATTAACTGCCATTTTGATCAGAATTGTTATTTTCGTAAAATATGAAACCTGTTGTGGATCACATTCATTAAAGGCTTTTGTTGAAAATGCATTCCCCGAGATATGGTTCACCTGTATTGGGATGAGTGTAAGTCTGCAGAACCATGCCAGAAATGTCACCAACGATGAGAAAGGCAACCAGGAAGGAGAAAAATTTCCATTTTAGGAGCTGATAGCTGTCACACGTAACTTGATGTGTAAAAAAGCCTATAATCTATAGCATCAATAACATCAGATGCAAATGCAATTTTGTTTTGTCATCATACAAACGTAATGTTCAGGAATGTAATAAAATATTACTCTTTCTTTACAAATGTGACTAAAAGTAACAGATGTGATAATTTTCCAATGCACGTGATTATGATTATAAATGCAAAGCAGGTTTGGCAACCGAATAACGACTACAGACTCTAAATTTAAGTACTATATAATAACTTATTCTTATAGAGTGATTTTTCTTGTATAAATATGAATTTCTTTTCTCTTGTAAAAGGTCTGAATTTCTTAAGGCCTGTACGAACCAAAGTTGTTTATTTGCAGGAAACGTCAAGAAAGCTGAAATGGCGTCATCTTGTCTAAAATTGTGTCACGTTAATCTGGTGTGCCTCGAGGTGGGGCTGGATATGAAAGGGTGAATTAAAACGGTTCAAACGTACGATGTAACAACTGGTAGCCAATGTTATTAGTCTTGACTTGCGTCTTGACTGTCAACTTTACTTAGCATTTTATTAAGTTTCACTTTTAGAATTGACAGTTGCGTTGTGTTTCAAAAAAGCTGTACAGATAAGATTGGTCTGCCCAATACATCCATTTGAAAATATGCGTTTATGTGACTACCTCTGGTGGATTGTGGTGGTAGTACAATCCACCAGAGGTAGTCGAAAATCAGATACGGATCCACTCTATGGAACATTTCAGTACTACGTTTTAACATAGCTCCCGTCTATATATTTTTAGTACGAATACTTATGAAACAAAATTTTATTCTGTGTGGCAAGCATTTAATGATCTGCGATAAAAGGTAGAATGATACCAAAGTATATTCTTAATGCCAACCGAGGATCGATGCTTTGATAAATTCTCAGAATGTCTCGTTTTTCCTTTAAGCTTATAAACTGCAAAACAAAGTGTCCTTTCATTTCTAAATGCTTCTTTTGTTGTTTTTAAGTCCTTGGCCAACCTCTGTTTCTTTTACAATAATGCCTTATTTTCTACTCTCTATAAATCAGAGAATAAATGATTAAAATAAAGAAAGCAGTGGAAAATGCGGAGAACGATGAAAAAAGGAAGACGTGAAACAGGAAATAGTATTGCAGGTCAATTACGATAATTTTGTTTGAAAGCTTTTTCGCTGGCATTAAACTGGAACTGGCCACTAGAATGGGAAAATACATGTCAAGTTGGGTTTTATCAATGCAGAAAACAAGAAGTTCTGTGATCATTACTACACTTTGCAGCTGGAATTTTAAACAAACTGTTTTTAAAAGCCCATCAAAAAATGACAGGCTTTCTTTAATCCTCTTTTTCCTTCTTTTTTTCCTTCCATAATAACAAACTTGTGTGTGCAATCTTCTTGTAGAGGGTGAGTTACCATGTTCTTCCATGTGCTCCAAGCGTTAACTTTTCATATTAACTCTTCATAGTTATTAGATCAAACCATCCTGATCCTGGTCTATGTTGACATCTTTTTCTATCACTTATTGTTTTTTGTGAAAAAAAGTTTCAGTACCAAACATTTTTCTAACCCAAAAAATGAAATATATACCTCTGCCAAGGAGGTTATCTTTTGCCAGCATTTCTCCATTTCTCTCTCTCTCTGCAAAATTAATCTAACAGTTAACTTTGCTTTTCCAGCATTTTCTGGTAGGTCCACATCTCAAAAGCCTGGAGTTCTGTACGGTATACTTTTGTCCACATCTCACAACCATTCAGAAGTGTAGAACTAATGAAATAATTAATAATTCTATTTCTTGTGGTCATTCAAATAGCCCTCAAAGTTAGTGTCTTTCGTTTTCCTTATCCAATTACAATTGATGCCAGTCTGCCTTGGTCCTTCTTTTGTTTTGTTTTTCATCATATATATTGTACATTGATGATAAAAGATTCATAGTTTTACTATAAACAATGTTTTTCAAGAGTCTCAAAGAATAGACAAATGTCAATACATTTGTTCCAGACATTACCCAGGTATGCTTAAACAGTGAAAGATGGCATTTCATGATCATGAGTATCCAGAATGGTCATGCAACCCAATGAATCATGTATAGCTAATAAGAAGGTAAACAGTTAGAATCACTGGAAAAAACTCTATGTATTTTCAATGACAAATAGACACCATATTTTAAAGAAGCGCATTCCCACTTGACTACCAAAGTACCGTTCATATTGAAAAAATGTTGATTGGTCAACTCTTTGCTCTCGATATAAAATTGGTATTTAACGTCAAAAATTAAATTTTCAGAAATCAAGTACAATCAAACAGCAAAAGATCACAAATGATGGTAAAAACTGGGTTTTTAACATGTTAATTTAAGTTGTTAAAAGACTACAATGATTATATTTTACTGAAACCGACCTAATTGTTTAGTTTTGTTTTACTGCCTATTCAGTATATCAGAAAGAATTTTCCAACATTGAACATTTTTTCAAAAACAAAACAAAAAGTTAGTTCCGTCATGAAGGTCACCTTTTTGCCTGCCATTTTTCCACTTGTCTTTCTGCATGCAAAATAACTCTTAAAAGTTTTGAATGGTTTTGGATGAATGTTGATAGCAACACAAGGAAGAACTAATCAATTTTGTTGCTGAACTGGATCACCAACTAGATTAAGGAATTTTTTAAACGATTCTTCATCATTCTATGCAAATTAACTCTAAATCTTATGAACCAATTTGAATGTGCTAGCTGATGAAGGATTTATTTCTCTAACTACTGTTTCTGTAGTTTTCCTCAGCAAATGGAGGAAACATCATACTGGAGCTACAACCACCCAATAGAGGATGGAGGGGCAAAGTTTATTGAGCCTGCCGGTCGTCTAGATCTGCTGTATTCTGTAAAAGCAGGTTCACCTTGGGCACGATATGGCTCTTCACCACGTACAGCAGTCTTGGCAGAAAAGAGGCTCACGTGACTAGCTTTTGAAACATTAAGAAAGATCTGGCAGCTGCTGGAAGAACACTCAATGCAACTGCTCAGGAAGCCCAGGACCGTATTTAGTGGAGATCACTAACTGTTACCCTTTGCACCTGTCAAGAGATGTGATGGGGCTGGTAAGGTAAGGTAATTTGAATGAAATTTCAGAAAATTAATGACGGAAGTATGGTGAAGGATGCATTATGACCACTGCACAAATCATGAGATTTCATACATCAAAATGAACGCAAAACTACAATAGTTAGTAAAAATCTCAATGTGGGTTGCAGTAAGCTGCTTGGCAGAGGTTTGCAATTTCTGTGTTCTTTTCTACTTTCATTACTGGAATGAATAGAAAACTAGAATAAGCTACCTCACATGCAACAACATGTTTGGCACCTCCTCTGGCTGCCATCATTGCCAAGAGACCAGTTCCAGTCCCAATGTCAAGACCAATTACATCTAGATTCTTGGAAATCATTTTCTTTATTGTCTTCTCAATAGCTCTTCTGTAGCAGCTGTTCTACAATTAGAAATTAAGTATTGCAACTATTGTAAATAATTATTAATACAATTATTGTCACTGATTACTATCTAAGCTTGATTGGCTAAAAACACTAGAGTATTAAATATTAATTTAACAAATTGCCTTTCACATCTCATACAGCTAATGAATATTTTTCAACTAAGAATATTTTTTAATGATAAATGATCATACATAAAGCCACAAAGTGTAAGAAACTGTCACATGGGGGAAAAAAGGCAGGGAAAAGAAGAACACTAGAGTTAAGAGTTAGGTCAAATGAAAAGAGTTGACTTTATTCTTAGAACACAAATCCAAAGCATTTGATGATGGTAAGCACTCAAATACCAATGAAATCAACAACCTAGCATCTAAGGAAAGAAACTACATATACCTATAGATATAAAAGCTTTATCATGTCTTGATTTGAGTCATAAGCTTTTTCTGAGCTTATAATGAGCTTATGGCTCAAGTGAAGACTTCCAAGGAGAGTATAGACCTGTAGATAAAAGCTACTTAAACCACCCTTTAAGTTGGAATTCATGAATATTGCATGAATCGAGGCACAGTAAGAAAACTTCCTACCCCTCCAATTCTTCTGCTATTTGGTGTGTATCATATTCTCAAGGTTTTCCAGCTCCAGTTTTCAAGTGTTTGTTGATAGTCCGGTTCATATTGTAATTACAAGTCTTGCACTTGGACCTGAGTACAAGGGAGGTCTGAAAGTGATTCTAGCCCTGATTTTGATAATGCTCTTCAAGCTGACAGTATTTGACTGTTTTGAATTAGCAAATGAATCAAAACTCTTCAATCAAGATGAGTTAAATGACTAAATTTGAGACATAAATTTATCAAAAGAATCAGCACAATGAGCACAATGAGCACAATGAGCACAATGAGCATTGATGGATATGATGCCTGTTCATGGTGGCTATTTATTAATAGTTCAAAGTGTAGCTTGAAGTGCATACTTCTACCCAACACTAACACATATGCTTCCATAGCAAACATGATACTCTACTACTCTGAAAGAAAATGACAAGGTGAAAAAACAGGTAATGGAAAGTATTCAAGTCATAACTGGACTATTTGTGTCAATTAAAAAATGGTAAACAACAACAACAGTCTGGATACACAAAATAACTATGTTTTTAATGTTTATGGGGCAGTTAAGCCAAAGAACAGCACTGGGTGAAAAATGTTTGGTATGTTCAGGAAGAACTAAAAGCTCAAAAGAAAAGCACCACACAATCAACACTTGCATCAAGACAGAGACTAATTTCCCCTCCTATTCACATAAAACTGAGCTTAATGAAACAATTTGTAAAGGTTCTAGACTCGGAAGGTCATTCCTTCAAGTATATTTGTGAAGAATTTCCTGGCCTCAGCATGGAGAAGCTGAAGCCAGGTGTTTTGGATGGACCTGATATACAAAAAGTTATTTAGGGTGAAAACTTTTTAAGCAGTTTGATTGTTTGAGAATCAAATGTTTGGAGTACATTTGTAGCTGTTGTTAAAAACTTTATGTGGAGTAAGAAAGCAGTGACCTATATGAAACTCTTTCAACATATGCTTAGATACTATCATACTCTTACTGCTAACATGAGAACTAAAGTACATTGTTGCGAAGAACATGACACATTTACCTCGTTTGTAAGGATTTAATCAGCGAAAGCTACACGCTAATTACAATTCAACAAAACAGGATGGCTAGATATAAGAGTCCGCTGACATAAGTGTTCCTGGGCACACCACAAACATCCCAAACACAGAATAATAACGAATCCAGATAATGTTTTAAATTTAATTGTCACTACATTCACCCCTTCCTATAAATTGAGCCTATCTACAGGACGACGCTCTCTTTGTGATCGTCTGAATACCAGGGGCTCTGATTCTTCACTTGAACCAGGAGTAGAAGTATCAACATGATCCAATTTGTCTGGAGGAAGTTCACCAGGAGTCTTAGGTTCAGGAAGCGGGGTTGAGTCGGATGACTCTTGATGTTCAACTTCACCATAAGGACCAAGATGTTTAGTTGAAACTGTAGTTTCTCTCCCGTCAGGATAACTAATGTGACCATAGTGAGTATTGCCTTGAACAACATCAGCCTTGTCAACCAGAGGATCAAACTTGCTGTTTCGTACATGCCACTTAACATAAACTGGGCCAGGCTCTGCTAGCCACGAAGGAATTGAACTACCAGTGAACGAACGGCGAGCACAGTTTATGAAATGCTCATGAGGAGTCTCATTGGTTGTGGTGCATAGGAGAGAACGAATAGAATGTAACACATCTGGCAAGACCAATTGCCACTGTTCAATCTTAAGGTTCTTTGATTTGAGAGACACTGTTACAGCTTTCCATACAGTCCCATTGTACCTCACGACTTGACCATTACATGTTGGGTTGTAACTCGTAGTACGGCTTGTAGCCACACTCTTGCTGGTGAGGAATTCCCTTACCTCTTGGCTCATAAGCGAAGCCCCTCGGTCAGAATGCACATATGAGGGCATACCAAATAGAGAAAACAACGAAGTAAGACATTTAATAACTGTCGGAGTGGACACATCTGGACATGGGAAAATGAATGAAAATCGTGTATACTCATCGACAACATTCAAGAAGTATTTGTTCTTGTTGCTGGTAGGAAGTGGTCCTTTGAAGTCAAAGTTAATTCGTTCAAATGGCTGAGTAGCCTTTATGAGATGAGCTGTGTTGGGTTTATGGAATACTGGGTTACGTTCACGGCAGACTGGGCACGAGTTAACAGTCCTCTTAACATCATCTAGTGAGTAAGGAAGATTCTTTGCTCAGATGAAATGCCAGAATCGTGTAATGCCAGGGTGACGGAGTGAGTCGTGTAGCTCATAGAGGGAATCATTGGGGCTAGAAGCACATGTGGCACGTGAGAAGGTATCANTTGGGTTTATGGCATACTGGGTTACATTCACGGAATACTGGGTTACATTCACGGCAGACTGGGCACGAGTTAACAGTCCTCTTAACATCATCTAGTGAGTAAGGAAGATTCTTTGCTCAGATGAAATGCCAGAATCGTGTAATGCCAGGGTGACGGAGTGAGTCGTGTAGCTTATAGAGGGAATCATTGGGGCTAGAAGCACATGTGGCACGTGAGAAGGTATCAGGTGCAACTTTATCCCTACCAGGTCGATATACTATTGCAAAGCTATAACAACTCAGTTCAATCCTCCAACGCATGATTTTATCGTTCTTAATCTTCCCTTGATGACGTTGGTTGAACATGTAAGAAACCGATTTTTGGTCAGTTTTCAAAGTGAAGCGAGACCCAGTAAGGACGTGTCTCCAGTGTCTGACAGATTCCACTATTGCTTGGACCTCCTTCGCCACTGCGGAGTGCTTCAGCTCGCTACCTTGGAGAGTACGTGAGAAAAAGGCCACTGGTCTACCCTTCTGATAAAGGGTACCAGGTATTGCTACATCTGAAGCATCTGTTTCTACCTCAAATGGAATACTCTCGTCGATGGCAGATACAGCAGCTTGGGCAATGATTCTCTTTAAATCTTCAAATGTTTGCTTCGCTTCAGATGATAATGGAAATGATTTGCAGCTCGTTATAGGCTTAATTTTGTCAGAGAAGTTGGGAACCCATTGAGAATAGTAAAAGAAAAGCCTCAAGCATCTTTTAAGAGACTTTGTGTTTTGTGGCAATCGGAGTTCCAGTAGTGGCTTTAATCTCGCGAGGTCTGGACTAATACAGCCATCTTCAATGACATACCCCAGTAATGGCAATCGCCGGGTAGAGAAGACACTTTTGCTTTAGTTGAACTTAAAATTTGTCTTTTGAGCAGCTTCCTGGAATAGCTTTAAGTTGACGTCATGTTCATCTTGGTTTTTTCCACAGACAGTGATGTTGTCAATGTATGGAAACACAGCTTTAAGGTGGTTATCTTCCACAAATCGCATCATTTCTCTTTGGAAACATGCTGCACCATTAGTGACACCGAAGGGAAGCCGGGTGAATTGATAAAGCCCACCCTTGGCTTCGAACGCATTGTAAACCTTGTCATCTTCTTTTAAAGGAATTTGATGATAAACACTCTGAAGGTCAAGGGTACGGAAGACTGTGTACTGAGCTATTTCATTGATTAATCACTGATCCTCAGTAGAGGAAAAGCATCCAGTTGTGTGAATCGATTGATTGTCTGTGAGTAATCAATCGCTAGGCGTTTCTTGTGATTCTCATCTTTTGTGACAGCCACTTGTGCCATCCAAGGGGATTGGTTTGGCTCAATAATGCCTCCCTTAAGCAATCGTTCTACCTCACTGGCTATGAAAGTCAGGTCTTCCTTACTGTATCGTCTAGACTTTGTTGCAGTAGGATGGCATTCTGTGGTGAGGTTTGAAAATGGTGATAGTGGTTCAATGTTCAGAGTAGTGCGAGTGCATATGGACATTGGCGGTTTTGCTCTACCATATTTAAAGGTGACGCTATCATGTTGGGACTGGAAATCAAGTCCTAAAATCAGATCAGAGCATAATCCTGGCATAACTGAGAGACGGACGTCCTTATACGTTTGTTCCTTGATAGTTAATAGTTACAGTGCAAGAGCCCTCAGTCTTTGTGCTTAACGACGAAATTGCCATGGATACCCCACTGGCTACAGGATTAACAGAGATGCCAACAACTTCAAACAGGCTGGGATGTATATAGCTCTCACTGCTAGCGCTATCAAACAGTGCTTGTACATTCCAGTCATTGTTGACAACAACAGTTGCAGTTGACCTTTCGAGAGCTGGAGGACCTCCTATTGTGGAAGAGTAGGTGGCCAGAGTGTAGCTAAAACGTTGTTGGGCTTAGAAGCCTTGCCCCAACTTACTTTAGCAAAGTGTCCTCGTTTTTGGCATTTGTTGCAAATTGCATCTCCAACTGGACACTTATAATGGGCGTGTTTAAAATTTCCACAAAAGCACTTTGAATCTGTGGCCGCAAGTGTTGAGTTTGACTGAACAGTGTCTTGATTTGGTTGCTGAGTCACCATTTCGAGTGCTCCAGCTACAGCAGCAATAGGTTGAGGGGCAGAGTAACTCTCTGAGCTGCGCATGGCAGAGTCTGGTGCCCTGGCTTGATCAAACTTCGTTTTGAGATCTAGAGTTTTGTTTTCTAGGAGCCTTTGACGAATTTGGTTAGAATGTAGACCAGAAATAAAAGCATCCCGTACATATTCCTCGCAATATTTGGCAGCTGTAACTGATTGAAAGTTACAGTCTTTGCTAAGAGTTTTGAGACCTTGAAGATATTCGTCTAGGGTTTCATCAGCCTGTTATCGTCTTGTAGCGAGAAGGTGTCTAGCGTAGAATTCGTTCGTCGGTTTCACGTAAATATTTTGAAAAGTTTCGATGGAAGAGTCGTAATCTTCATATTCTTCTACATTTTCGAATATGGTAGGTGAGATGAAGTTTGACAGGACTCTAAATTGAGACCATCTTCCGTTAGTACGGCAAAGAAAGTTTTCGAAGGTTCGACGCCAGTGAATCCACAACTTAGAAGCTCCAGACGAGCTTGGATCAGCACTAAATCTCTCAGGCCTTAGAACTTTATCCATTTGTACATATCATTTAATTAAAAAAATTATTCCATTTGTCTTCGCCGATTAAATTGTTGCGAAGAACATGACACATTTACCTCGTTTATAAGGATTTAATCAGCGAAAACTACATGCTAATTACAATTCAACAAACCAAGATGGCTCGATATAAGAGTCCGCTGACATAAGTGTTTGTGGGCACACCACAAACATCCCAAACATTGAATAATAACGAATCTAGATAATGTTTTTAATTTGTTTGTCACTACATACATTTCCTTCACAATCATCTGAACAGGTTTCCTGAAAACGGTGGTGATGTAAGTGAAAAGCAAGGAAGGCATTAACACCAGGATATCAGAATGATTGAGGAAAGATATCAAGGATGCTAAGATATCAAAATGATGCAGGACTACTGTTGGAGCATTAAAAGGACCAGCCTAGAGACCAATTACTCATGCCAAAACCAAAAATGTACTCCATAGCTGTCATTTTTTTTGCAGCAATGAATGATGATGATTTGGAGTTCTTAACTAAAACAGTATTTCTAACAAATAATATTTTCTTATATTGTGTTTCCTAATTATTATTATTATTAGATAATGTCATATATTTGTGTTTCTGTCATGAACAAAAAACATGTCATGGACCTTGATCTATATGTAAATTGCAAGTGCAGCCCTATTCTGGCCCATCTTACCTGATGATAATGGTACTGTGACCTGGGATAGATTCTGAATCCTTCACCTGTCTTTTTATGTATCTATCTAATGATCTTTCTATCTCATTCTCTCTTTGTATCTATTAATAATTGGGCACCTACTAACTTTTTAGGAGATGATATATAATTTACAATATTTATTAAGATATGGATGAGGAGAGCTATGTTTGGAGAAGCTTGTTCACTATATATTCACTAAATATATTAACTCTGACAAAAGTGGGCAGTATATGAGGAAAATTTTGCCCTTTGGAACAGGGGGTGAATTATACCTTAAATAGTACTTCTTCTTGTTTTCCTTTGGTCTTTTTCCAACTTCAGGTTGAGTAAACCATTCTGCATTTCTTCTTCCACATGTTCCTATTGCTTGCATTGTCCTCTCCAGTGCCAACTTTTTTCATATCAATCTGCACTCTGTCTCTCCATCTCATTTTCTAGTACCCTCTATTTCTTTTTTTTTTTTAATAGTACTTAAGAGTAGCAAAAAGCTTTATTTTTCAGGTACAAAAGGTACAAAAAATAACAGAGAAAGCAAGAGAAGCAAGGTTAAGATGGCATGGGCATGTAACAAGGAGAGAAAATGTTTTGAAGGCAGTATGGTAGGCACCAGTGACAGGAAGGATGAGTACAGCGACAAAAGCTTAGACTGAGGGATGTCATAGAATGAGACATGAAAGAAGTGGGAGCGAGAGAAGGAGATTGGGAAGACAAGAGTCAAGTGGAGAAAAAGGTGTTGAGTGGCCAAACTCACAGATGTTGGGGAAGGCTAATGAAGAAGAAGATAAAATTCTATTTTGAATAAGCAACAATTTTTTACTTTCTTTCCATCAAATTAATGCCTTTTACAATAAGGTTTCAAAATATATTTTTAGTATACATGGCTCATATAAAAAAATACATTCAATTTACAATGTTCACAAAAATGGCAACAATACCAATTTCAAAAGTGCAAAAAGTAGACATGATGGGTAAAAACAGTTGTGAATTTTAGAATCAGCATGCTCAATCTGATATATTACACCTGAAATATACCCATGCTGAAGGCAAAAGGTTTTTGTTGACCAGTGTACTAGTTTAATTTTCATGATAATTCAAATTATAGCTTTTTATGACAAAAATAATCATATGAAAAGTCTTACCCTTTCCTTGTCATGAAGCATACCACCATAATTTGATCTAAAAAAATGGAGAAAATAATTCAGGGTGAAGGTAGATAAAGTTAGCCTTAGATAGAACAGGTATAGTAATTATGACAAAGGAAAAGTACAATATCAGAGTAGTTACCTGGAGAAGAGGCAAAATTAGAGGAAATCCCAGTATATTTCCTTCCTTGATCACACCTCTTTTGGGAAAGGATGGGTCCACCTTACTTAAGACCCTTGATAAAATAGTGGGACGTTGGTTTGCACATTTCCAGTATTTCTTTTACAACCTTTCTATTGTGGATGTTATCACTGCAGATAGTGCTCCTCAGCAAGATTTGTATCTTAAATTAGATACTGTGCCATCTCTTGTAGTGGTAATTGGAAGCAATAAACAGATTAACACAGACAAAGTACCAAGCTTTGATGGCACTCCAGCTGAATTGCTGGTTCATGGTGGAATAAACATTCACAGGGTAATACACTCTCTGCTTATGTAATTTTGGTCACTATACAGTATGAAGAGGAAGACAAGTAGTCAATGTGTGTAATAGTCATTGCAGGATTACATTACTTGAAGTTGTTGGAAAGGTACTTGTGAGGCTACTCTTGAATCTGTTAGGTATGTGTTTGCAACAAAAGTTATTTCTGAGTGCCAGTCTGGTTTTTCTTCAGGGCATGGAACTGTCAACCTGATTTTATCTGACAGCCAGCTCAATGAGGAATGTCTATCTCTTTCTCTAGTATTGGTATACTTAACCAAGGCTTTTGATACTGTCAATCCTGATGCTCATGAGAAGGTCCTTGGCAAATATGGTTACACACCTGCAGTTACTGATTAAGTCAGGCAGTTACATCATTCTCTGAAGGTGCATCTAAATTTTAATGGTCAATTACAGTGGTCAACAGCCAAAATGGTTCTGACATGTTTTTAATTTTTTCTGACTAATTTTAGGCTAAAATTTCCAAATCTGACCTCCAAAACTCTCTAACGCCTACCATTGTTCCAGTACAGCATATGCCTACTTTTTGGTAGAAGTATACATATAGGCCAATAATATTTGTATTTTTATAAACTGAAGATATAAAAATAGACACAAACAAACCATAATTAATGATACAATACATATCAAAAGTGTTTTTGAACTTTACTTTTGCGTTTGTATGAGGAACTATCACTTTCTCGCTGTAAAGTCCAACAATAGTCACCCATCATATTCAGATTGAATCAACCTTGATATCGAGTTTCCATGATGGCAATTTCCAGGTGGAATCTTTCTCCATGCTCATCGCTGACTTCACCCAGGTTCTTTGGAAAGAAATCCAGGTGAGAATGAAAGAAATGTATCTTAAGTGACATTCGAACACAAAGCTCTTGGTGTTCGAATGCTCTTCAGCATTTCATCAACAAGCTCTTCATAATTTGGAGCTCTAAAATTTCCGAAGAAAGACTTTGTAAGAGCCACAAAGCTATCCCAAGCAGCCATTTCTAACTCTGATAGTGCATTTCTAAAGTCTTGGTCATT
>RDPX01000078.1:1274256-1296007 GCA_003991215.1 Morbakka virulenta | reverse complement strand
GACAGACATTGAGTAGCCCTATATCTATAACAATCTACGATTACCCAATGGAAACAATATCAATAACCGTGCTGTAAAGAAAATAGAATATTTAGTAATACATGTAGATATCGCTCTCTTTCTTCTGGAGCTTTTCAAAGAAAATTTTTTTGATGTTGTGCTTAAAAGAGTTAGTATTTGAACTTAAATTAATGTGCGACGGTAACCTATTCCATGCCTTTGGCAGAAAGTGGTAGTGTTTACTCCTTGCAGCAAATTCCATTGGTTGAGTCTGGATCCTAGTAGTTCACTTTTCTCTTTGGGTAGATTAAGGTCTCTTACAACGTCATGCAACTCTTCTTGACTAATAAGATGGGGCTCCTTGCTCTCTACATCCTGAAAGTCAGTATTCATGCATTCACCATTTTCACTAGATTCTGACTCACTTTGGCTACCTAATGGAGGTTTGGGAACTGGTAACTCAGGACAATGAGGAACTGGTCTGTGAGCAGATGGCACATCTGGATACTTAATCTTAAATTGAGTTTTCACAGAATAACCTTTGGTATTAGTGAGGCAGAAGTAGCAGTCAGAAGAATGATCTTTTTGTTAACGCCAAACCATTGGTACGCATACCAGAAGCCCGTTTGCCATGCATCCATTCATTCAAATGATTCACACAGGGTTTACATGCAATTTGAGGTGCCCATTTCTTGTCTTGATCACCAACAGGGCATTTAAAGTATAGTTTGTAGGCCTTTTTAACATTTTTTGTGATAGATTTTTTCAAGGTTTCAGGTGTAAAAACTCCAGATGTAACAGAAAGTATCTGCAGAATTAATGCATTTGCGACGTTCCATTCTTGATTAAGCACTCTCAGTAACCTTCATAGAATAAGTAATCTGAAATCCAAAAAAAAATTATTTTAGTATTCAGCATATTTTTGTGTTTATTGTATACATATCATCACAACTTATTACTTTTTAAGTATTATATAAATGCTTAATTGCAGAGTGCTTATTACTCTCCCTGTCTTTCATACACACCCAAACACACATATATACATATACATAAATACAAAGTAGTAAGACATGAATAGGAAAATAATGAATTTTAATAATACCAAGACTTTCTTCCATAACTGGCATTTTTACGAAATTCATGGTTCTCGAAAACTAGACGTGATAGAGAAAAATGGAGATCATATTCATAATCTACAGGTCAAAATTAGTAAGAATCACTACACACTATGTCAGAACCATAAAACTTTTTAAATTTTGTTGACCAGTGTTATCAGAAGAAAACACTATTGACAATGGAGTGAAGCAGGGGGACACTCTTGCCCCAACTCTATTTTCAATGTATTTGACTGTGGTCCTGTGGTATACTTTTCATGACTGTGACATAGGAGTCTATTTCCAATTCAGAACAACTGGTAAACTATTCAACTTCAAGAGATTCCAAGCCAGACCCTTGCACATGGAATTCTTGTTGGGGAGCTCATGTATCCTGATGATGCTGATCTTCTTGCTCATTTTCCTGGTCACAAGCAGTCTCTCATGGATCGCTTTGCTGATGCATGTAATTGTTTTTGTTTTTACAGTCAGCATTGAAGAAACCAAGGTCATGTACACACCTGCACCAGGTAAGCTTTATGTAGAGCCTGGCATTTTTTTTAATAGAAAAGGGATTGAAGTTGTCAAATATTCCTTTTTACCTGGGCAGTGGTCTCTAAAATAATGACTCACTCAATTTTGAAACCAAGAAAAGGATTAACAAAGCTTTGAGGTTTTTGGCATATTTGAAGACAGAGTTTGATCTAATGGTGATATCACTGTAAAAACCAAACTTTCTGTATATGGAACCTGTGTGTTAGCCACTCCTTTGTATGTCTCTGAGACATGGACTCTGTATCAGTCACAAATCAAACTGCTTGAGAGATTTCAATGTCTCTGTCTCAGACACATTATTGGAATCAAATGGGAGAGTTGTACCCCTGGGACTATTGTCTTGTCCAAAGTAAACACTGTAAGCATATCAGCAATGGCAATGAGATGAAGGATGTGCTGTACTGGCGAATTTTTTATACAATGGGCAACTACAGGCTTTTTAAATAACTGTTCTATTGTGAAACGTAATCTGGAAGATGATTTCATTTTAAGCCACAAAAAAGTTTTGAGGGCAATGTTAAGGAGAACGTGAAGCATATGGAGATAGCTGAAGACAGCTGAGAGGCATTAACAGCTGACCATGAGCACTGAAGATGTTTAAATCTTTCAAGCTACTAAGTTGTATGAGCTTAGCAGAGCTTCTCGTGCTTAACTGAAGACAATCTGCAGGAGGCATGAACCTTTGCCTGCTGATTTTGAGCCACTTAGGACCTATAAGTTGAATGGTCAGTCTCTGTTGTCAAAGGCAGGACTGGTGAATTGCCAGAAGTCTCAGCAGACCACTAGATCCAGAATCATTCCTATTGTGCTCCTTCAGAATATACGGATAGGAAGAGCAGGTAGGAGGAAATGAAGGAATGGTACTCATTTGACAAGAAGAGTAATCACCATAATCATGTATGTGAAAACAGAAACCTTTAAGTAAATCTAAACTTGTCTTTTTGATTCTGTGATAATCTGTATTAATGCTCCATCTTTATAATGAGCACTCTCAGTACACTAGATACATTACCTAACTGATTTTATTATGTATGTGTGCCTATATATACCTAAGTAGTTCAAATTATAGAATAAATCCACAGTTAATAAAAGATAAATAAATAAATAAATAAATAAAGATAAATACGAAGAAGCCAGGTTGTTAAGAGTCTTGCTCATAGGCAGGTAAGTGTTCACGTTTATGCAGATTACTTTTAACATTTGATGTTCCCAGCACATTTGTCACTTCATGTGATAACATTGTGGTATCATCTGCAAACATAGCTTTAGCAGGAAAGTTAGCAGGTAAATTCTTAACATAAAATTACTGATTTCGTATTACGGATTACGTCATGGTTATGTTCTTCTACCCTTTCTTATGATTTCTGTAGGTCTAATTTAATTAGACTCATAGAAATTACGGTACAAGAAGAGTACAAGAACACTAACCCAGTACACAACATAAAGTTTAAAAAAATTCCTACCTTGCAATCTCATGTTTTAATTCACTGTCTTCCTCTTCTATCCCCTTTAAAGCTTGAGAAATTTCCATTATATCAAATAGTTATTTTTTAATCACATGAACCCCTTATGTAGCAGAAACACTCAAATAACACCAAGTATAGCACAAAGCCCTGATGAAAAGGATGCTTAGCTCAGGTCGATAGTTTTCAGTAGCAGTGTTCGTTGCTTGAAAAATGGTCTGCCAGAGTGCTGTTACTGATTTCGATTAAAATTCCCTTTCCCACTCTTTATTGATTTTTTTAATTTTTGTTTTTTGAGTTTCATAACATGGTGTATTCCATGTCATTGTTGACTCGTGAGCCAGCAACGCTTCACAATTTGCCTCGTATTCTATTCTTCTTGAATCTGAAGCGAGGAGAATGGCTTCGCTTCAAATATTTTTTTGTGATGCCCTCTGTTGGTTCTTTGACCACAAATAATTAATGGGTTCCTGAGAAGGTAAACGAAAGGTCACCCAGCAGAACCCCATTGCTTGCGGGGGATATGGAATCACAGGCGGGTCCTAATATAGGAAAACCAGAGCTTTGCAAATATAGTTATTATATACATTTGGAAAGTAAATTTCATGGTGATTGAGAAAAATCATAATTATTATTATTTCGTTTTGAAGCTCGGTTTACAAACCGAATATGTTGACTGAACAACAAGTTGCGACTCACAACCTTAAATATTCAGTGGCAAGCGCAGAGTTCTTGCGCTTTCCAACAAGCAAGCCTCCTATAAATTTCCAAAATGAGAATCAGGGCAAACTACCCAATCGTGGAAATCCTTAGTTATAGTACCCAATGCTCCGATGATAAAGAAACCACTTGTACTTCCCTACAATTCCAAATTCATTTCAATTCGCACTTAAGTCCCTGGTATTTGTTGATTTTTCTCTCTCTTTTTTGATGACTCTGGTATCAAAGGAGCAAGCTGCATCAACTATCGTACATTTCCTATTTTCTTTATCAAAAATGACTAGTCAGGCTTCAAATGGTCCAAACCTTATCAATCTGAAATTTCATGTCCCAAACTATTTTCACTTTTTTGTTTTCGATTACAGGTTCTGGCTGGTGATCATACCAATTTTTTGAATTGTCAGTGTTGCGGATTTAACACGTATGCCAATGTAGAACCTGTGCGATTTTATCGTGACTCCGGTTTTTGTACTGCATCTGACCCAGAGTTCTACATTCTGATACAAAGTGGACAACTGTCCCCTCACGGTCACTACACAGTCAACACAGAGGGGAAGTACCATCTTTGTCAATACGATGTTTGATTGACTTGGTTCTGATGGCTTGGTCTTGAGCTGTCATCAGAGTACCTTCTGTGGGCTTCTTCAGGTCACCAGTTTTAAACCAATTCCAATTACATGGGTCTTCCAATATGCTTCCCTTTCTTCACGATTAGGATTCCGCATTTGCTTATGCCGAATTTCATTCTGATGTCACTATGTAATATTCTGCTACAATTCAATAGACTTCCCAATTGCTTTTCAGTCTTACCAAACAGTTTAAGGTCATCCATGAGAAGTTAATGATTAATAGGGGTGCTTGTTTAGGAAAGCTAAAAACTGGCCTTGACGGACCGAAGTATGAAAGACAATGGTATTAAGCCAATTACAAAAAAAGAGGAGAGAAGCTATCACCTTGAAAAATGCCTCTATTTGCTCTTTTCCTAAAGTTTGACCCCCTAATGTTAGTTCTGTCTCCCATTTAGTCATGCTAATTTTGATCAGGCTTATTTCATTGCGCGCTGCTTTAAATAGTTGTAGGCATCGTATGATCCAAGAGTGTGGGACCATATCGTATGCCTTTTTGTAAGTCGATTCATCTCATAGCCAACGAAACTTTCCTCCATTTGCAGCTTTTTATTATGCCTTAATCGATTAGTAGCTGGCCTTTAGTTCCCCTTGAGCTTTTTGCCGTTACTCTTTGTTTTAGCTCTTCAATCAAAGCATTTAGGTTACTTTTTCTTAAACGATACTTTTCGTATATAGCCTTTGTCTTGACATTATTTATTCCGTTAATTCTTAATTGCTTCAACTTGGATAAACCCTAACGTAAATTCTGGATCTTGTAATTTAGACGTCTCTTACAGGATGCCCCATTTTTCTTCGCTGTTTTCATCTTAATTCCAAGGAGTCTCGTTATAACACAGCCTGCTGCCTTCAAATTATCGTTGCATTGTGAGAGGTTATTGCAGCCTAAATACACTTCAAATTTATCTACTCTAGCTGTTGTCTCTTTCAATTTTCTTCGATCACAAAATCGGAGGTTCATAGGGGAGTTCCGCTATTCTTTGGAGAGCTCTTCCTCTTTTCGTTTTCAAGGTTAAACTATTTATCACTAATTGCTCGGATTGTTGTGAATTTCCAATCACAATTTGCACATAGTGGTGTTCTATTTCCCTCCGGATTTCCTCCAATTCTACTTCCGACAACCATCCATTAGTCCTGATCACTCTTGCTTGTCTTGCTAATTTCTCCTTCCTTAACTCAAATAACCATTCTTCATCCCACAGTGCATGCATTCTCTTTCCGTAATCTTAAGGATCTGGGCTACTTTTATAAAAACATTTCATCACGGACTTATTTACGTCTTTTGTCCATCTAGTCTTATTTTTCTCTGCTCGACGAGGATTTTCTGTGATGACGACCTGAGAAGCCTAGTATCTTTCCCTGCTGGACGAGAAACCTTCACATAAAGTTCCCTCCCCCTTCACGTCATTGTTTGTTAAGTTGCTTTGAGCACTCGTGTCAAACTAAAAGGATTGATTTCTGTAAAGTTTTCCTTCCCTGGTATTTTTATTTTGATACCATCACCATGGAGGTTGCCAAACAAGGCTAAAGAGTCCCCCGACCCATGAGATAGACATAACCTCACCGATGTCAGCCCGGTACTTTGAAGGCTTGGGGTAACCTAACAGATGCTACACCTTGCCCAAGGGTGACCTGGAGGTAGTTGTGACAAAGGGTAACCTCATTCGCCCATTGGCCCACATCGAAACTCCACAACTGGATGCAGTTTAATGTCAATACCCAGGATTAACTATTATCATTATTATCATTATTATTATTATCATCATCATCATCATCATTATTATTATCATTTTTAAAATTGACACATTTGTGTCAGGCTGTTCTTATTGCCATCATTTTAATGGCAGACGGGTCAAAACAAATGACCACGGGCTGACAGATTTGTTTTACATTTCCAATACTTAAAGTAAAATTCTTGCAATTCCAAAAAAAGCAGTCTTTTTGCACAATACCAAGTTGAAACTGTATCTCAAGTTTATCAATTCACTTTTCAAATCCCTTGCTCAAGTTCCCAAGGATCCCTATCACAACAGGCACTATCTCCCCTTTTTTAGCTCCCACAATCTTTTGATCTCTCGTTTCAAGTCCTGCTACTTTTCTACCTTATTCTTTTCTTTTTCTCCACATTTACACCAGCCAGCACAGCAATGTCAACTATTTGCTCTTTCTTGAAAACAAGACTCAAGTCAGGTCTTTTTGCCTCAATCACATTGTCACATTGAACATTTGAGTCCCACAACAGCTTCACATCGTCATTATCTGCCACTCTCTCAGGTATTTGTTCATGCCATTTTTCGCTATGCGTCAACCCATTTCTGTTACAGATGTCCCAATGAAGTTTCTTTGCAACATTGTCGTAACATATTTTGTGTTCCTTCTGACCCAGTTTCTCACAGCTACTAAGGATTTGCTGCAAATTCTCATCTTTCTTACGACACAATCGACACAGGGGACTATCAGCCGTTTTATCAATGTGATACTTTACATAGTAAACCCTGATCGATTGCTCCTGTGCAGCACATATTAGAGTTTCTATTCCGACCTTCAAATTAGATTTCGACAGCCATTGCTATATTTTGTCCTTGTCAACTGCCTCTTGAAGTTCCCTGATTAACTGGCCTTAAAGATACTTTCCACCCCACTACTTCTTCAGCTCCTGTCTTCTCACTGCTTTCAACTTCGCGTTGCCTATGGCTTCTCTGTTCCATTTTTTTGAACACTGATACACCTTTGATTAATTTTTCTTCCGAACAAATAGGAAGATTACCACCTAAGCCTTACGACCTCGTCCTGGCCAGAAAGAGGAGAGTGACAGACCTAACTCTGTTGGATGTCAACTCGGTATTTCAAGGCTTTGGAGTAGACTAACAGGTGCTAAACCTTGGCATAGGGTAACCTCGTTGGCAGATCTACAACAATTACACTTCATTGTTCAGCATTAACATAAGTTTATCGCCACTTGCATATCTTGCTGACTTCAAGCACTTTCCAATTCAGAACTTGATGTTCTTAATAAATTTTACGTTTTCACAATTCAGGTGAAGCAGGGATACGTTGATGTTAGTTCTTTCCCCAAATCTAACATCCTTGGTGTTTACATCAATATGTATATATAGTATTAGAGTCATAGACTCCTTTCAGTTGCGATGTTCTACATAACTGAGAACTTTGAATATAGCTCACAAGAGATGTATAATGCTGGCAGAAAACTATTTAAAAAGCAGAAGGGTCTTCAAGAAAATTGCAGACAAACAACAGTCAATATTTACCCGCGATACCAAGTGAATCTTGCATGGTTTGTCAAGCCATGCTACGTACTTTCCTAGAAGGGCGCCACTCCAACTCACTTTGCTGTTGTTTACCTATATTGAAAGCAAAATCCTAGAAGGAGAATGATGGAGAAAATATTATGAAAAACGATATTTTAGCTATTTGATGAGATTTCTTTGCATGGTTGTCAATGCTGTAATATAAGAAGAAAAAGTATCTGGATGTCTATTGAAGAGTTTGTGGAAGATTTTAAGAATTTTCTTTTCACACGCACCTTGATTTAGTATTCTTTTACAAAGCTGCTTCGATTTAAAATTGAAGTCTTCATATTGGAGAGAAGCACGTGCAATACGGAGAAACTCGGAAGACATTGTACTATAAAAGATGTGCTCTGGGATGTTACCAAAAAGATCAGGTATCCTCAAGATGTAGAATGGGAAGTTATCCGGTTTGTCAAATAATTTGTAGATAAAGGAGCTATCTTCAATGGTAATATCAAGCTCTAGAAATATAGCATGAGTGTCTTTAAATTCAAACTTTAGTTGGAGTTCGTTTGGCTTTATTTCAACATAGCTATTTTCGAACTCACCTGAATAATTTATGCTACATGCGTCATCGATAAATCAAAAACAATGTTTGAACTTAAAACCCCCGGTATCGATCCGTACGCGAAAGCTTCGTGACAAACGCCGATTCATAATGGTATAGATATAGGTTTGCCTAAAACGAAGCAGGGTCAATGCCCATAGGAATACCGATATGTTGTTGGAAAATGGGATTTCCAAGAGAAAAGAATGACTGAGAAATTAGATGCCCCACCGTCATTTTGATTGGAACTTTAGTGTAGCTTGTTTCAGAGTTCTTATTTTTTGAAAACAAACCATTTCCCCCCCTGTACAGTCAGGAACTTTCTATTACCATCAGATGTCTTGTGTCCACCATTAAAAACAAAATCAATATGGCTATTAAGAACTTTAATTAAGTTGTCGCGTGAAAGCTTTGTATAAAGTGTATGGAGCGAAAATCAAAGGTAGAAATAACGTTTGCTTTTCCACGTTCATTGTTTATTTGTTTGTTTAATACGCTCACTGACTGGTGTTGAATTTTTAATCACCCAAAATTGATTATAGTTGTTATAAAAAGTACTCTTAAAGTGAAAATTTTCGATTTGATTCGCAATCTTCTCCAAAATAATAGAAACCGTTTCACCCACTGGCTTTGTGGAACAACAGGAGGAAGCAACAATGTAACGCCCTTTGGATGGATTGTAATGTATTTTGGGTGTCCAGTAAATGAAGAGAAAAGATTTCATTTTATCTCAGACTTTTAGCCGGTATGATTTACATAGTTCAATGTTCAAGTTGATGATGCTTTTAGCAGGAATTTGACAAAGTTGATGAGCGTTAGAAACTTTATCAGCTGGGCCTACTTCTTCAAGTAAAGTAAAAATATAGAATCTCTTACAAAATAATGGCAACTTTGTTGGAAGCTTTGTCAATAGGCACGACCACATATTTGGGATGCAGTTTTTTGAGATAATCAGCGACATTAGGATCTGTTAACATAGATTTTATAGTAGGTGGTTTAATCTTTTCACTAAGGTAAGAGATCTTATCTTCAATTAGACTTATTATCTTATCTTTCCATGATTTTAAGGACTGCTTTTTAATCCTAAACTTTCAAGATGTCCTTTTTATAAATAAATTCCTCCATACCGGAACAAACGTCCCCGCGACATTTTTTTAATTCATGAAGCGCGGTTTGCGGTAATTTGGACCTTCAGAGACAAGTTTCCTGAGTTTGTTATTTTTAATAATCGTCAGGTCACCGGTGACAATGTGCTTGTGGTGTCTGTCACAGAACTGTTAGTTGTGAGATTCACATTCTGGTAAATCACTTACATAGTATTTTCCATCCGGTAAAACAATATTTAAATTACAAACAACACCCCTATAGTTTAAGATCTTGTTTCTAATAGGGGTATCGAGACTTAAAGTAACCTTGGGGAGGTTTTCGTCAGTGTTAAGAACATCAGGAACTTCATTGATAACAGATTCTTTCCGGAAGATGCTGGATAGATGTAATAATCTAGTTCTTTATTGACAAAATAAATCACACAGGTGGTGCTTTCGATGTAACAGTGAACAGAATTTTGTGTCAATCATATGCAAAATCAACAAATATAGCTGTTCTCTGTCAACATGGACGGCGATGGAGAATTTCAAATGCGACAGATTTCAGAAGACTGCGAGAAAGTTTGTTCACGAATACATGGATGTTATTGAAAAGATCTAATTTGTTGTTCGTGAATGTGTATTTATATTGTCAAAGAATGTGACTGAAGAATCGACGGAACATTTATTTTCTGACTTCCTTGATCTCGTGGGTCTCGGCTTACTTCTTGACAAAGGAGGAAACAATATACCAACACTTTGAGTTTGACCATTAAAATTGCAAACTTTATCAAACGCTTTCTAGTTCAAACCGTACGGGAAAAGAGTTCGAAGTCTCTTAATTTAAAAGTCTTTGCGAGTTTGCCTCAATTTTGTAACTTCTGGGTCCACTACATGATCATATCCTGAACCTGGAAGATTTTCAAGAATTTGGTTTATATATGTGTTTATATATGTGTATCTATGCTGAATTTATCCATCTTTTGATGGAAACAAACTTCTCAATTCAGTAGAAGTCAACTTCCCAAAGAAGTCAAAATGAAGTTCATAAAGGTCTCTCATAAAGGTTTCTCCATAGGAAATGAATCCAATAAGCATACTATAGTATTTTTCTAAATTCTAAAAATTAAAATAGTGGAATCTGCAACGGTCAAACAATGAAAGAACTGAAAACCAAAAACAAATATCATCACAGAGCTTAGGGAAACTAGAGTTAAGTAAAATAAGCTTTGATTGGTGCTCGTCTTGTGTTCAATAAGTAGTAACAGACCTTGCATAGCTTCCATGAACTGTTTCATAAATACAAATAAAATTATAACATCGTTTGGTCTCACCACGATTTCTGTGCAGTCGCTTTCTATCACATCGATATTGTAGCAAACAATACCCAATTATCAGCTTTCTCAATAACGGTTATCATATCTGTTGTGTACATAACCTTTTCCTTGCCATCTGTTAATACATTAGTAAGATCACTAAAGTTGCTTAGCTTAAACTATAGGTGATGAATAAAAAAGTGAATGTGCAGTAAATACATTCAGCTTTATTTTGTTTGTTTCATCGAAGGGAACGGATTCTGCAATATCATCTGGTATGAATGTGTTCCTTTGAAATGAGATTTCTTAACTACAGTCTTTAGAATTTTGATCACACCGTGCTCAGTTCTTAACGTTGATACCACTAAACTGATCAAAGACAGGATTGAGACTGGTAGTCTCACATCTAGTAACTACTCCAGTATACTCTTTACAACTAGTTGAGGAGCAGTGGCTTAATGATTAGTGCAGCTGTATCGTAATTAAGAGGTTTAGGGTTCTATTTCCCGAGCCGGCGAAACGAATTTGGAATTTCACAAAAAAAAACATTGGTTGGCATCAGAAAAGGCATTCGGCAAAGAAATTCTACACTGCCGTAACAAAGTCTTTCTGAAGGGGACTGTCTGAGCCCCAATTACTGGGGGAAAAGGACCTTACAACAAAAAACCAAAAACATGTTACAACAAGTTGAAAGTTGAGCTAGGCATAATGATGAGCACCTGAATTCATACAACAAAAGACAAGTCTATTACAATGGCTTCAACCTTGAGATGGGCTTAAAGATTACAACTGGGAATTAAATCATGAATAATTGATATGGTGTACTATTCTTTTTAATGAAACATTCGGGAAGGCCCAGTCCAGCCTCCAAGAGACACATTCTTTGTCAAACTACTCACAAGGATTACCAGCTTGTAAAGAAAGTACTATAACTGACATCCAAGGACCTTAATCATTAACAGTATCAACACATTTAGGAGCTTTCAGATAAAATTTCGTTATTTTGCTTGGGTGATAATATCTTTAGTTTCAAAAATTCACCCTGTTTGAAAAACCTCATGATACTACACTCTTATTATTTGAAAGACTTAACCTATTTCCTGCGCGATTAATGGTTGGAATATAAAAAATAAGTAAGCTTTGCTAATTCCGCAATAAAAAATGGATTGGTCAACTTTCCCTTGTAACCTTTTAATATCTCCTCCGAATGTCGTGTTGGACGTTGTTTTCTCCTTGTGTCCATCAGATTTCAAAGCATTATAGATATCGATAAGAAATTGGTGAATTCCTGGCGAGCAAAGCTCTCTTTTTTGTAGGAACGATCTGGGTTTTTAATTAACAAGATTGATACACCCAGGTGCTGATTTAATCTTTTTATCATAATGTTCTTAGGCCTAGTCCATTGTAATCTTAAAAGACGTGTTTCTCATTGTATTGGCGATGAAATGTCAATCCAGAAATTCTTTATACAACGCAGGTATTTGGGGGGAAAGAAATTTAAGATCTTGCAAGAAAATAGAAATCCAGATAAATGTATGTGATGTGAGATAGTTTATTAAAAAACTATTGCCCCTAAAGAATTGATTGTTTTGCTGTATATATATATATATATGTTTTTGATATTTATATTATATATTAAATACATTTATTGTTAGGCTATGAGATAAGGTAGCACGTGCCCCTATGTGATATCAATAATCTATGCAAGGACAGAGTGGTAGATACAAAATGGGCTCAGGCTTAAGGTCACCTCTAGCGCTATAAAAAAATCAACATTTTTTAACGCAGAGTTACTAACAGACTGAATTTGAGAGCCACCCAAAAAGGACTGGAGAAAATGGAAAACCAAACAGTCTGAATGCTGATATTTCCTCAAGAGGAGAAGCAACCTCATCAGGACTTTCATCAGAATGATTACCAATGAATTCTGAAGTGAGGACTCAGCTTGCTAGTAAATATCACTTGCGTTTGCGCTTCATTGAAAGAAACGAAGCAACGAAGCAACGAAGCACTTTCTTTCCCATTTACTGAGAGGCTGAAAATCAGGCTTTAAATATTTCACAAGCTTCATTGGCTCCTGTTAAAATGTTTTCTGGTCAGTGACAGAGTACAAGGTATTATCATCAGCAAACCACTGTTGATGAACTGAAGGAAGATCACTGATGTTAAAAGAAAAGAAAAGAGGACCAAGATAGAACATCGAGGAACCCCAGAATTAATGGGATATGAATCTAATGTAATTTTCTCCTTTGTGAAACACATTTAATGATCTGATAGAAAGGATTAAATAGTAATATATACTAGCCTACCAATACCATAATCTGGAATTCTATAACGCAATACCACGTGCCACACCATGTCAAATGCCTTGAAAATATTCAGAGCTACAGCATATCCTTGATCAAACCTATCTATAAACCAACAAAAAAATTGCGTTGTTTCTATTAAAAGGTTATCCGTGAAGCAACATGCTGTTATTTCCTAGTAAGCGGCTTTTTCAGACCAGCTTTTTCACTAGAAAACACGAAAAACTAACCACAATGAAAAGGTGGTGGTACCAACGATTTGTCAGAATGGAAAACACCATTGGAAATATTCTAGAAATCTCGGCTTCCAAGTGTTTAGGAAGACATAGATTCACAGATTTGTTCAACATAGCGAGATTAAGCACCAGAAGTTACCCTTTTACAAGGATTGATATCCAGATCTGAAAGAGAGCACAGATTTACCAGCTCCAGTACGTTACTCTTTCTCTTTCTCTCTCTCTTTCTCTCTCTCTCTCTCTCTCTCTCTCTCTCTCTCTCTCTCTTACTATTGCTCTAATTTTGAGATAGTATCAGACTGCGTTGATCAGGCTCCGGACTATCATCACACTGCTAACATCCTTGTTTTTGGTATCTTCAATGTTCATCATATGAGTTGTGTAACTGATTCTAAAACGGCTGTCAGAGCTGGAGAGGTTATTTACAATTTGTCATAAGACATGATTTTGTACATTTTGTTAATATTCTCAAAATATTTCCTGATTCAAATTCAGAAGAACCTTTTCTTTTAGGTCTCTTTTAAATTGGGCTCCAAAGCAAAGTAGGGTTCCATCTTTTCCTCCTNCTCTCTCTCTCTCTCTCTCTCTTACTATTGCTCTAATTTTGAGATAGTATCAGACTGCGTTGATCAGGCTCCGGACTATCATCACACTGCTAACATCCTTGTTTTTGGTATCTTCAATGTTCATCATATGAGTTGTGTAACTGATTCTAAAACGGCTGTCAGAGCTGGAGAGGTTATTTACAATTTGTCATAAGACATGATTTTGTACATTTTGTTAATATTCTCAAAATATTTCCTGATTCAAATTCAGAAGAACCTTTTCTTTTAGGTCTCTTTTAAATTGGGCTCCAAAGCAAAGTAGGGTTCCATCTTTTCCTCCTTTTGGGTCTTCTAAACATGTTGTTGCTATTGTTTTGAATGTTAACAAACCATAGCATTGTAAGATTTTAAACTTCAGATAGGCTGACTGGGATAGATTTTATCAATTTCTTAGTAATATTCGTTGAGATCCAGTCTTTAGACAATCTTTTTTGATGCTGCAACTAATATATGGAATGACTTCAGGCATTGGAACATTTCTGTCTTATCGTAGTTACGAAGTAAAACCTCATTCTACTCCGTGATTCAGTGTTTATTGTTCTTCTATAGCTGCTCACTGCACTAAAGAAGAGACAAACTAAAGCACGTGTATAGCTTATCACTACACTAAAGTTACTGTATCTAACAGCTCGGAAATACTATCATCCATAAACAATAAAACCATGAAGATGCATTGCACAGCCCAGTCAAAACAAACATAAACAGATGTCAACATGAATATTACTATTAGTAACACTGTCATTGTGGCTTTTCTCACAAAGTACAGGAATATTCAGGGAGTTGGAATGGAGGAAAGATTATCAAAGGTAAACTTGCAAAGGAGATTTCTGGAATTACTGAAAACTAAGGAGAGTAATTTTTTGAAGATAACTGGATCTTTAGGTCCGTGTAGAGACAATATTGCCAAACCTTGTGTCTACTTTCAGTTTTGGGTTCCGTGATTCTTTGCATTTTCTGATCATCAAAGACTTTAATCATTTGACCATTTGAAAATAGAAATTGATGTCTGAAACCATCATCCAAACAACAACCATCAGCCTGTCAACTGTCAGAGAATGAAATGGTAGGGATGGTGCTAATGGGAACAAGAGAATACACTATTTGCTAAATCTTGTCCTCGTAAAAGAGGGATGATGAAGAGGTGACACCAGATGGAGGCGTCACCATTAGAAGGCTTACCAATCAAGGATAAATAGGCACTCCTCCTTCGGGACAGGAAATTCTACCAGCCACCAATCTCGTATTTCAAGATCTTGTGGTAAAACTACTCATACGCGTTATCACATTTGTTAAACAGCAAAGCAACATCCAGTTTAAGTATATGTAGGCGCGGAGATAAAAGCAGCTCGCCTATAAGCTTATGTTAACATTTTTTCCTCCAGCAATTTTGACTAACTACCGTATGTTCCTGCAGAAGTTTTAAACGAGGGTTATAACCTTTTTGTGTCGGAGGTACAGTTTTTGTAATATTACAATGCCCTTCATTTTTTCTGTTTTTTCCCCTAAATTTCTTGCTAGTTTCTTTTCATTTTTCTTTTCCTTTCTTTCAATAATCTTATCACTACATTATCCGATTACTAACCTTCTCAATACCGTCTTTTGATAGCCTTTTTCAGTGGTTGCCAAGAAATATCAAGCAATCATCATCATCAGGTCGAGTTTGTATCTCGGATTCTTCTGACACGTTCCTTCCAGCTTTGACAATCTTCCATCGCACCAGGAATGTCTTCCAATCGTAGCCCAGTATCTTCAACAAGTGAGTCAGTAAACTGACGTCGTGGTCTTCCGACTGAAGATCTACCGTGTTGCGGCTTCCAAAATAATAAATCACTGGACGGTTTGCCTTTCGCCCTCCATACATGACCAGCTAGTTTTAGCCTTCTCTCGCGTATTACTACAGAAAGAGGTTGGAGATGACCATGTAGTTGCTTATTAGTCACGCGTTTTTCCCAGGAGATATTTAGCGCTGCTCGTAATAGTCGTGTGTATGTCCGATCCAATGAGGCTTCCTGCGCTCTTGTCAGGTTAGGTCAGATTCTACGACAGCCTTAAACAGATTTCTCTTCTGAATAGTTGGTAGAGACGACTTCCATATTATTTGTAGGCCATCAAGAGCCTTCCATGCATTTGCTTTGCGGATTGCAATGTCTTTTTCAGTAGAATGGATATTGCTGCCTAGGTAAGAGAATTCATCAACTTGCTTTATGACGTGGCCACTTTTTGAGGTAATTTGGCCATTTTGGTTAAAGCAGATGAACTCCGTTTTGCGAGTATTGATATAAAGCCCTATTTCACTAGATTCCACATGGTGTAGAAGTTGGATGGCATTGTCAATAGTATCGGATAGAAGAGCCAGATTATCGGCATAGTCTACATCAGTGATTTTATGTGCAGGATATCGTGAGCTTCTTTGATTATACAGAGTAAAGCCGAGATTGTTATTGATATCAGCAGAAGTTCTTAGCGCATAGTCTAGACATAGTTTAAATAAAAAAGGAGCCAGGGCGTCGCCCTGTAGGACACCAGCGGCTATGTCGAAGAAGTCTGTGTCACCATCAGGTGACCTCACCATTGATTTAGAATTTTCGTAGAGCATCATGATAGCGAAGATGGTATCTTCAGGAACACCATACGCAATTATGATTTCTTTCAATCTTCGTCGCTGTATCGAATCGAAAGCCTTTGAGACGTCTACGAATGTGAGTACTGCTTTCAAGTTTTTAGCTTTTACACCTTCAATTAAGCGTCGAACTGTGAGGATTTGTCCCGTTGTAGATCGTCCCTGTCTATAACCATTTTGGTTCTTGCGCAGTTTCTTTTCGAGGTCGGGGCGAATTCGATTGAGAATTAAAAGGTTGTAAATTTTTGCAGAAATTGCGGTGAGAGTTACTCCTCTATAATTAGTGATTAGACCTAAATCTCCTTCCTTCGGGAAAGGCAATATGCAACCCTCTGTCTATCTTGTGATGTGATTTTGGTGGTAAACACTGTTACAGAAGTATAATAATTCATTGTCAAAATCATCTGTGAGCCAAACTTCAACGGGAATATTGTCTAAACCACACGCTTTCCCTCGTTTTATTCCGCGTTTTGCAGTTTTAAGTTCTTCAAGAGAGAAGGGTTCTTTCTTTATACCAAGTTCGTGTTCTACTATCCTAGTGGTTTCATTTTCTGTGATCGATGGTTCTTTACCAAGAAGATTTTGAAAGTGAGTCTTCCATTTTTTAATTCGCTCTGCCTGATTTTCAGCTTTTAACTTTGCTTTGTTACTGCTTTTGCGGCCGGATATCTCATTCACAGTTTGCCAAGCTAGGGCTGCTTGTCTGTTGATCACAGAAGATTCGATCAGATCTATTTTAGATTTTACGTAATCTTTTTGTTCATTCTCACAAGTACGTTTCAGTTCTGTTTGAGCTGTTCGACAGTGATTTTGTCTTGAAGGGTTTTCAATTCTTTTTTGTAGAGCAAGTTTTAGATTTTGACGTTTGGCAATTACTTCTGCTGATTCACATGGGATTCTCCGCCTTGCCTTTGGATTTAAAGGTATTGTTTCTTCAGCAGCGAGAGCACATACGTTTTCAAAGTTTTGGTATGAGGAGTTCGCATCAGTATCATTGCTTTCGTCTTGTAGTTGTTGGTATCTGTTGGACAGTTTGATTTTGAACTGGCTGGAAATAGTTTGATTTTTTCAGGGATGTCCAATCGTATCGAGGCCTTTTTAGAGATTTCAGGTTGTTTGCTCTTAGGCTGAGTCTAATTTTAGCTAAAACAGGTCTGTGATCTGAGCTGACGGTCGAAAATGTGGAGAAGGGCTGGCAGTTCAAGGAACAGTTCTTCCATTTTCCTTTTATCAAGATGAAGTCTATTTGAGCTTTTTCGTCATTCGGGTATGTAAAAGTCCATTTATTACCATTACGCTTTTGGTAGATCATGTTAAGGCAGACCATTATATTTTCTGTAAGATAGTCGCTGAGCCATTTCCCATTTCTATTTGTTGTCTTATGCAATGATTGTTTGAAGTCATCGTCTCGTCCAAGTTTAGCATTAAAGTCTCCCGCTATCACAGTAACATTATGCTTGGGGGTTTGACGAGTCAGCATTGATAGGTCGTTGTAGAAATTTTCGATTTCATCATCGTTAGAGACATTAGTTGGACTATAACAGCATATCACCGAGGTCTTAGGATTTCCGTTGAAGGTAGCGATGATGATACGCGGGGAGATTGATTCTATATTGTTTAGTGCTTTCTGAGCTTTAGGGCTAAGGAGTATTCCCACACCTCCAATAGTTGCATTCATGCTGTTTTTCGATGCGGAGGATGTAATGAGAAGCCATCCATGGCCTAGGTCATGGTGTTTCAGAATTATATCATCATGGAAGAAGCGGTGTTCTTGCACACAAACAATATCGTGGTGGTGATATGTGGCGGACGCAGTCAGTTCTCCTAGTTGTGAGATATCGGTTAAAGTTCTTGTGTTGAAAGAAGATATGTTAATTGTTTGCTTTGCTTTCAATAAGTGAGTAGGTTTTGGTTTTGGCACGGACGTGAATTTTTCGACTGCATACCGTGCCTGGAAATTTGCAGGACGCGCTCCTTGTTTGACCACGCGACGAGCGATGCGGGATGAATGTAATATAGGAACATTAGTCATTTGAATCTTTCAGTGGGTGATAGACATCTATGGACGCCACCACAATAGATGCACAGGTAAACTTTCCGGGGAACTTCCTCAGACGCAGAAGTTCCCTGAGCTATAGCCGACAGATGCTGCACAGACGCTACAGGATTTCTTTGCCAGTATCCCAGGCGGGGTGGCTGACGGGTACTATGCATTGCCAAAGGCCAATCCGTGATTTTGTCCTGGACTGCTTATTCAGTATATTCGCAGCTGGCCTCTATTTCTAGAGGCCGTTCCACGATCCGCAACCTGGAGACCCGGTGGATGGGTGTTTTTGCTTCACCACACCACAAATGTCGTAATGCAATGCTCACTGCGCATGTGTGGTTTGAGCACTCTGACAGGATCCCACAATAACTCTTTAAGCTGTGTTTGCTCCTGCAACAAGGCCAGAGAGCTACGTCTCAGAAGCTCTCTGGCCTGATGAGCCCACAAAGGGCGAAACGGTACTGTCTCTGTCAAGCAATAAACAAATAAATCAATCAACCAATCAAATCTCCTTTCTTAGTACAGATATCGCAGAGTACGTCACGGTGTAATAGCTGTCCAGAAACAAAATTAACAATTAAATCTAACCTAAAAAATAAGATCAAATGATCCATACAAACATATAAGGAAAAAAAATTGTGAAAACAATATAATATAGATGGGGAGGATTTAGAAGTGTTGAAAAGTGAAAACCATGTGTAGTCACTACTGAATTCGAACCACTGCCTATGGGTATCATTGCCACATTGTCCACCATCGCTGCTGTCGGCGCTTGTTGTTAACCAGTTTTGTAATCATATCTTTTAATAACGTGCGCTTTTCTTCCACCAACTCCCTGTTCCTCACAATGATATCCCAATCACGCATATAAAACTGAACCTCTTACAAAGCGATAAAGGATCCCAACATACATGGAACCAAAGCAATTTTGAAAATAATATAATATAGATGGGGAGGATTTAGAAGTGTTGAAAAGTGAAAACCATGTGTAGTCACTAATGAATTCGGACCACTGCCTACGGCTACCATTGCCTCATTGTTCACCATCGGTGCTGTCGGCGCTTGTTGTGTACATGAAAGTAAAGCAATTGTGAAAATAAGAAAACATAGATAGGGAGGATTCAGTATAGTTGGAAAGTGAAACATTTTTCTGGGCCGAAGTTTATTCATTGGGGTGCCTATCGCTTTGTAGCCTAAATGCTCAACCATCTGTGCTATCGGAGTTTATTCTCGACCAGGACATTTTTGCAACTATATTTAAATTATTGTAAATTATCTGTTCAGTGTTACATGTTTTTTCGTTTTTGAAAGTTCCTTATCCTCTTCATCTATACTACCATAATCGTTCAAATAAGCGCCCGGGCGCTTATCTAATTTTTATGCTTTTTAGGGGCCGCTTATTTAATCAATTACGGTAGTGGACGACGAATTGAAGAAATTTCCTGATAAGAAAAACAAAAAAGAATAAAAATTGTTAAAGAAAAAGTGTTATTCTTTCTTTTCCAAATGTTTCCTTCCCTCCAATCAAGTTTTTGAATTTCTTAATCGATTTTCTCCGTGAATTCTGAAAATTCGAATAAGCGCCCCCCTAGAACAAGGGGGAGCGCTTATTCGAGAGGGCCGCTTATAAAATTATTTTCTGAAAAGGTGGCGCTTATTCAAACGATTACGGTATGTTAGTTTTACAAATTTAATTTTTTGTAGATATAAGTTAGTTGTTCATTCTGTGTATTAAGTGTTGATGATGAGCTTTGAAGACAAGCTGTAAAACGACCTAAAATCACATTTGTTCTTTGCTATACCTCAAATAGAAATCTTTTATCTTTCCGACATTTTTTCTATCAACAAATTATTACATTTGTTTCTTCGCAACTGCAAATTGAATAGATATATTACTTTGCTTTTGGGTTACTGAAGAAATTAACAAAGGACGCCATGTTTCAATCCAGCTGTATGTTAAGTGTTAGGTATGTTAGGTGTTTGCTATTCTGATATTGAGCTGAGAAAAAGGAATATTTTGAAGATTTTAAAAGCAATCGCTTTGTTTGACCTCGTTTTATTTCAAACCGTATGGATTAGGTATCTTAGGAGTAAATAAAAACGAATATTTTCTCTTAAGCTAGGAATGTAATTCTCCAATAGCGACAAAATACTTATCTTTACATTCTCAAATACCAGATTATCAAAAACTGTGACCATTTAATTAGTAGTTTGCTGAAGAACCAGCAGTAGTTAGCCTTCGTTAACAATGCTAAATGCATGATTAAATAAATTCAGTGTTCGTCAACGACAGTTTGAATTAAAAATAGCACGAGTTCTCTGCTAGTGCTAAAGAGGTGGACGCAGTTTTGTTAGATTAGTTCAAGATAAAGAATAATAAAGTGATAATTACCAGGGAATATTGAATACAACATGCAATAGAATTACAAACTTATTCAGCAGGGAGACATATTTCCTAATACTTGATTTTACTTTGTTTTATTGTAGAAAAAGTAGTTATTCTGCCATATTTAATAAAAGAACTAAAGTTTTGGAACAGACTCGGTGAGCAATTTGGTCTTCCTTTCATGTTAAAAATTAAAAGATCATGGTCACATGACCAAAGATCTTTCAGGGCAAAATCATGAAACATTGGAGGAAGCTGATCTTGATGTGTTATATATATATATATATATATATATATATATATTTGTGTAATATTGTGTATTCGTATCAAAAAGTGCTCAATGCATATAGCAGAGCAATATAAGATAAGATAAAACACGAAAAATAAGAACTGTGATTGCAACTAATAGTTTCACGATATTTCGATCATCAGGCCTGATGATCGAAATATCGTGAAACAATTAGTTGCAATCACAGTTCTTATTTTTCGTGTTTTATCTTATCTTATATATATATAGATAAAAAGATATATATAAAGATATATAGATATATAGATATATATAGATATATATAGATATATATAGATATATATAGATATATATAGATATATATATAGATATATATAGATATATAAATAGATATATATAGATATATATATATAGATATATAGAGATATATATAGATATATATATAGATATATATAGATATATATAGATATATATACATATATAAAGATATATATAAAGATATAAAGATATATATAGATATATATAGATATATATAGATATATATAGATATATATAGATATATATATAGATATATATAGATATATATA
>RDPX01000078.1:1260847-1272395 GCA_003991215.1 Morbakka virulenta | reverse complement strand
TGTATTCGTATCAAAAAGTGCTCAATGCATATAGCAGAGCAATATAAGATAAGATAAAACACGAAAAATAAGAACTGTGATTGCAACTAATAGTTTCACGATATTTCGATCATCAGGCCTGATGATCGAAATATCGTGAAACAATTAGTTGCAATCACAGTTCTTATTTTTCGTGTTTTATCTTATCTTATATATATATATAGATATAAAGATATATATATAAAGATATATAGATATATAGATATATATAGATATATATAGATATATATAGATATATATAGATATATATAGATATATATAGATATATATAGATATATATAGATATATATAGATATATATAGATATATATAGATATATATAGATATATATATAGATATATATAGATATATATAGATATATATAGATATATATAGATATATATAGATATATATAGATATATATAAAGAGATGACATGGTACTATGAAGGATAATTTTCTCCATTCTGGGGCTTATGTCTTATATATATATATATATATATAACTGTTTATTTTGAAGGATACAAAACTTAGTCACAGAATACCTAGTTTTGACCCCTTTTCCTCGAATTCATTGTGCTATAGTGAAATCCCTCTTTGTGGTAGCTTCTCTGGAAAGGCAAAAACTGATATGACTGCATGATGTTTATTCGAGCAAGGTATCATCATTTATTTTAAGCCACAAAAATTATGCCTTTTCAGACATTTTTTATATTAACTTCTTGATTTACCTTTTAAAAACATTGTAATTCTATCAATGTATAAAGTAAATTTCTCACCCAAATTGAATATTTTTCTTTATATATATTTATGTCTGAAATTGGTTTCCACCAAACAATATTTATGAAACTGGAAATTGTATTGAGAGTTCCCCTATGTAAAGTCAAATTTTATAGGAACTAATATCATGATAAAACTCTTTCAGACTTAACACAAGTTCATTTTTATAAATATCAGTCAATTTGTAAAATTACATTACTTTCTTTAAGATTGAAAAACTTTGGTTTATCCTTCAAGCACAATCCTTACTGATCTCATAAAATTAACCAGACTGGACTTTCTTCTTTGGCATTTGTTTTTCATTTTATCACGGGGAAGAGCTTGTTCCACAGATCATTCGAATCGTTTCGGGTTAGTTAGAGCTTGAGTTTGATGAGTGTGTTCTTATTCACACACAGCATTTCTTTTTCAGTGTCATTTATTTGAACAGATATTGCAAGCTCTCGGCATTGGTAGAGCTACAACAAAATTTACTAGCAACCCTAAGGTAGCACATGAAATGCTAGAAACGCTACGTTGATGATACGATTCTCTTGGATTAACCCAGAATCTATTAATTTTGTGCTGACCAAGATATTTAGTTTCCATGAAAACAAAAATTTCAATAATATAATTGACGGAAAAGAGAAAATACCATTTTTGGGTGTTTCGTTTATCAGAGTAAAAAACGGCATCGAATCCACTGTTTACAGAATGCCCTCACATTTGTACCCCTTAAATGGAAACGTGGGGCTGTACGAACTCTTTTACTGAGAGCTCACAATATCTGTTCCAATGAGAAAGATTTTGAAGAAGAAACTGAACACTCGATAAAAGCGTTTACCAAAGGTAAATGATACCCCTTGTGGCGTTGGTACCAAGTTTTGCATAGAACTGAAAAGGACAAAGTTGTTGTTGTCATTCCAGACGTATCACAACCATTAGAAAAACAACAAATAAGGTCGGAAATCATGATAATGCTACCATATCAAGGCCGCGATGGTAATAAGTTTATAAAAAATAAAAGAAGACTATCAGAAAGATTTTTTATCAAAAACGTTTTCCGAAAATTACTTACACTGGCACAAACCTCGACACACAATTCGAAGTGAAAGACCAAACAATGAAAAAACAAAATTAGTTTGGTCTACAAAGTGGAGTAGACAGAGCCTGGTGGTAATGCCATTTACATTGGTGAGGTTAGTTATAGACTTAGAGAGAAAGAAAAAGACCACGGTGGAAGGAAAAAGAACTCCAATGTATTTTCACATATTGTAACAAATGGTCATCAGCCGGTGACAGAATAAAACTTTGCGTTGCTTTTAAATATGAGGCAGTTAATTTGTTATTTTAGGAGAGTAACAACCGAGGCACTCATGGTTAAAAAAGAAAATCCATCGCTTACTGGCTGTGAGAAATTTCTAGCATTAAAACTCTTTTAATAATCATCTTTCATTGCTTTTTATGCACCTATAATAAACCTTTCAATTAAAATTTTAAACTATGTACGCTTTTCTCTTGTGAAAGCCGATATTCTGATAATAATTTTTGGAAAGTCTTCTTCTTTTTCTTCTTCTTCTTTATCTTTCGGCTGCTCCCTGTTAGGGGTCGCCACATCGGATCATACGCTTCCATTTGTTGCGGTCGGCAGCATCTTCCCTTCTCATTCCCATCCCCCACATGTCCTCATTTAGTACTTTTCTTTGGAAAGAAAGGTCGAAATATTAGCTTGTTTAAGAAATATAAACCTTTTTCTTGAATAAATATGAATGAGCTGCTTGTGAGTTTATTTACCAGCAAGTTGTAGTTTTAGGTTAAAGCAATCAATCCAGAGTTAACAATGAGACGAGGCATTGCCAAACAGTAAATATTTGATAAATAGATAAATCCTAAATCCTCAAAACTTGGTATAACATGTGATTTTCGTGCTGTTTTTAAACATATAGGAGACAAACATGATACATATTGCCTACTGCTACAACCCATCACTGCGAGGAGCCGAATAAAAGATGGCCTAAATCTCATGAATGTCAATACTATCAACAGAGAAATATCTACGAAAAACGCCAGTTGACCTTTATTTTTGATAAGATTGAATCACAAAGCTGTATTTTGCAAGTTAAATGAAAGAGAAGTATTAAGAATGAGGTGCATGAACAGATTAAATAGATAATGAGTCGTTGGATATTTTGCATCTAAAAAAAATCGAAGGACTAACTCACAGGGTGGTGTCGTTGAGACCCTGATTAGAAAGACCAAACTATCATTTATTGCTGTCATGGAATGAGGTAAACAGAAAGTAGATTATTGGCTGCTGTTGATTGGGGCATATGAAAATATTACGATTTGTTATTGTAAGGTTTAAGTCAGAATAGTAAATTGAAGTATATCGTGGTGATAAACGTTGTAAACGCCTCTGACAAATAAGAAACTATTCCTTGGCATTAAAATATACTGTTTAATCACTCAAAAAAAATCAGTCAAACAGATAAAATTCAATATTATAAGCCTTGTTGGATTAATAAGTAGTGATTTCTTATCATAGGATCAGGAGTGCTTGTAAAGTAGCAGCTGACGCAATATGGAAAACATGTGAATCATCAAGATGAAACTTGTATCAGAACCACCAAACAAAATCTGTCAAAGTGAAATGATAAGGAGGTAAAGAATTTATGAAATTCATAATGTTAAAGGAAAGGGTTTGGAAGAATGAAATAAAAATACACTAGTAGTTGAAATCGATCTAAGAGAGACAGATTGATTGGAGAAGTTCATTTGGCCGAGAACTTAGAGGTGCATATGGTCCAAGTCTCCCGATTCTTTCGTGAGTCTCCCGATTTTGGAGTTCAACTCCCAATCTCCCGATTCTCAAAGAAATCTCCAGATTCCTTAAGAAATTGGTCAACTTGTCTTATTTTTTCATTTCTTCGCGTTGTTTCCATTACTCCATCTTGGTTTTGAAATCAGCCGTGATTACCTTCTTATATTCTATGTTATCTAGACGCGGAATAACATGTCAGATACGTCTATCATTTTCTAGTTTTTGTTGTAAGATCAAAATTTCAAACAAAATTATGAATTATATTATCAATTAATATTATTATTGATTATATAATCACTNGCTTCCATTTGTTGCGGTCGGCAGCATCTTCCCTTCTCATTCCCATCCCCCACATGTCCTCTTTTAGTACTTTTCTTTGGAAAGAAAGGTCGAAATATTAGCTTGTTTAAGAAATATAAACCTTTTTCTTGAATAAATATGAATGAGCTGCTGGTGAGTTTATTTACCAGCAAGTTGTAGTTTTAGGTTAAAGCAATCAATCCAGAGTTAACAATGAGACGAGGCATTGCCAAACAGTAAATATTTGATAAATAGATAAATCCTAAATCCTCAAAACTTGGTATAACATGTGATTTTCGTGCTGTTTTTAAACATATAGGAGACAAACATGATACATATTGCCTACTGCTACAACCCATCACTGCGAGGAGCCGAATAAAAGATGGCCTAAATCTCATGAATGTCAATACTATCAACAGAGAAATATCTACGAAAAACGCCAGTTGACCTTTATTTTTGATAAGATTGAATCACAAAGCTGTATTTTGCAAGTTAAATGAAAGAGAAGTATTAAGAATGAGGTGCATGAACAGATTAAATAGATAATGAGTCGTTGGATATTTTGCATCTAAAAAAAACCGAAGGACTAACTCACAGGGTGGTGTCGTTGAGACCCTGATTAGAAAGACCAAACTATTATTTATTGCTGTCATGGAATGAGGTAAACAGAAAGTAGATTATTGGCTGCTGTTGATTGGGGCATATGAAAATATTACGATTTGTTATTGTAAGGTTTAAGTCAGAATAGTAAATTGAAGTATATCGTGGTGATAAACGTTGTAAACGCCTCTGACAAATAAGAAACTATTCCTTGGCATTAAAATATACTGTTTAATCACTCAAAAAAAATCAGTCAAACAGATAAAATTCAATATTATAAGCCTTGTTGGATTAATAAGTAGTGATTTCTTATCATAGGATCAGGAGTGCTTGTAAAGTAGCAGCTGACGCAATATGGAAAACATGTGAATCATCAAGATGAAACTTGTATCAGAACCACCAAACAAAATCTGTCAAAGTGAAATGATAAGGAGGTAAAGAATTTATGAAATTCATAATGTTAAAGGAAAGGGTTTGGAAGAATGAAATAAAAATACACTAGTAGTTGAAATCGATCTAAGAGAGACAGATTGATTGGAGAAGTTCATTTGGCCGAGAACTTAGAGGTGCATATGGTCCAAGTCTCCCGATTCTTTCGTGAGTCTCCCGATTTTGGAGTTCAACTCCCAATCTCCCGATTCTCAAAGAAATCTCCAGATTCCTTAAGAAATTGGTCAACTTGTCTTATTTTTTCATTTCTTCGCGTTGTTTCCATTACTCCATCTTGGTTTTGAAATCAGCCGTGATTACCTTCTTATATTCTATGTTATCTAGACGCGGAATAACATGTCAGATACGTCTATCATTTTCTAGTTTTTGTTGTAAGATCAAAATTTCAAACAAAATTATGAATTATATTATCAATTAATATTATTATTGATTATATAATCACTAATATCATTCTCTGTAAAGGTTGATTTTAAGCCGAAAAACGTCTTATTTCAGAGTGAAATCTTTAGTGCAAACCCCCAGTTATATTTTGTTAAGTCTCCCGATTTTCAGACATTTGAACTTGGACAGTATGGAGGTGTTTCCTTATTAGATGTTTTGAATCCAATTCCAATTCAGTATAACACAATATTTTTTAAAGTGGAGTTAACTGGCCTTGGTGCTACGTCCCCTTTTGTTACAACATAATATTTAGTGGTTGTTTTTAGCTTCCTCTAGTTTGCGTGATGATGTCTGCAAGGACGAAAATATTTGCATTGAGACCAAGTTGGGGTTTCTTTTCTTTTCCCTATTTATTTCATGTCCTCTTATTCCTTCTACTTAAAATTTGAAAAGATACCACGAAAAGACGAGTCTGTTTGTCTTTCTGCCGTGTCTATCTCTTTGCTTGTTTTCGTCGCTCTGTTTCTGCCTTCTTCTCTATTTTGTTCCATCTTTTTGTCTCAGTTTCTCTCTGTCTCTCTGTCTCTCTCTCTCCATCTCTCTTTATCTGTCTTTTTTCTCCTTCGTTTTCTTTCTGTTTCTCATTGTTTTGAACTTTTGTCTCCTTATAGCGCCATTGAATGAACAACTACAGTATCATGTATAATGCCATAGATGGTAGGCTATAAATTCGGTTTGGCGCAAGTGCTTGTGAAATTGGAATACTGGGAAAGAGAAATCAATTCTTTTTTTCGATCGTAGAATTAAGAAAAATAATTTTATCAAGGTGTTCTAAAATGATTACACAGCAAACTATGCTGGATCCCTCTAACTGTTATGACAAAGCAAAAAGGTTGTTGATAGTTAGAGAGTAATATAGTAATATATATATATAGTATTAGAGTGTAACACTCAGAGACAAAGATGGTATTGGCTAAATTAATGGCTATGAGGAAACGACACATACATGAACAAGCAGCAGGAAATTACGAAAGACAACACAACGAGAAACACACATACACACACATACATACACACTCACACACAAACGTTGGCAGATAAACGACAAAAGAAAGTAAGAATGATAGTTATGAAAAGATATATATGGCAAGAAGAATTACAAAGAGTAATAAAATTGTGATAGATTAAAATAAATGAATGAATAATGGTTTGGTGGTAATTACAGAAATCATGGATCATCTCTAGATGACCATGTCAACCATTTAGGGCATTTAAAATCGAAATGATGTATTCAACATAGCTGCCCGGCATCATTGATCAAATGGCACCTCCATGATGACTGCGGAGAACAAGAAATAAAGTAAGATAGGGACATAAGCGAATATAATAGCTATAGCGTAAAAAGAGAGAAAGATAGCTAGACTTTGATCACATAAACATTATATTGCAAGTCTTGAGATTAACATAAAAAATGAATACAGTTCATTTATTATGAGTTCCATAAATTAAGAATATAGTGTCAATATTATATCTTCGTTTGCAGAATAAGTTCAAGGAAAAAGTGCCCAAGATTGACGTCAACTTTATGATGAGGGGGGGGGGTCAGAAATCCAAAAGTTGACAAGAGTTGACAAGAGGGGGGGATTGGCATTAAAAATGATGAAAAGTGGTTGACGTCAGTTGTGAACGATCCCTTACATCAATTCATGGTTATGCACAATATGAGAAAAGGTTTCACCTAACAGGTTTTGGTAGCTAAATTTAAACATTTACAAATTTTGTAATCAATCTTCAGAAATGTTATTGCTGGATAGAACTTCTCACAATCCAAGTTCACTGTCTTTGACAGTAACCCTTTTCTTCCATCTAACATCAATTTTGGCATCTCCTGCAGGCTATTAATCAATTAATTCATGTATTTCACCATTGACTTCTTAGGACCAGAAAACGCCTTCCACCAGTAGTTTTTTTAAAACCATTAACACCTGGTGCCAAACAGTTTTTCTTTCTTGTTACTTCATATAATCCCTTCTCAGTGATTTTTATGTCATTCATCTGCAAAACCTTTTCCCTAATCTTTCATGTCACTCTGCTCACCAATTTCTTGTAAATTGTCACGCATTTATCTTCCCAAATGCCCGACCAAAATTGCACAAACTTCTTTATTTCTGGAACCTTTCCTTGTCTTCCTTGTTTTAGTTCACCACCTCTGTAAAATCGTGTTTGATCCTCTCTAAACATGTTACTTATCTTTCTATCTTTTACCTTTATTTTTGTTATCTTTACTTTCAAATATCTTAACTCTTCCAACCATTTTTCTTTCTCCTTCAATAATTGGTGTTTTTATATCAGTTGCTTTTGGGCTAATTTTTTCAACTTTCCAAACGTCTTCTTCTCCCTCTTTTTGCTTTTCGCCTGGTCCTCCTTCGTCTCCAACCTACTAATATTTCTGTTTCCTCTGTTGTTGTTGTGTTGTTGTCCTTTTTTCCCTGTTTCCTTTCATTCCCAGACTTTCCTCAATTCTTCCTTTCATTATATATACTGTAGCAATCTCCTTAAACAAATGATTATTTCCTTCTAAGTGGTTTATTATTATTATTATTATTATTATTATTATTGTTATCATTATTATCCAGCAATCTCTCAGTCTCAGATGTCAAATGACCAGTTTATCACGTTGCTCATCGGGCCATGACCCACAGCTTTAAATGTTCAACACATATCGTAGGGTTCTAGCTGTTCCGAGTAAGCATGCATTTTACAATGTTCCAAAGTAGATGTTCTTATTAACACGACTTAGCCACGATCGAAAATTAGTGGAAATGGTTCCTAGTGCCCCGATGATAACTGGTACAACTGTTATCTCTTTACAATTCCATAGTCTCTGAATTTCCCATTTTAGCTCTTGATACCAATCCAGTCCGGGTCCCGGAATTCAGTACTGCTAAAGAAGACATTATGAAGCTTCTTGCCCTTTACGTTTTGCTTGTGTTGATTCATAACAGTTGCCTTATCCATGTTGGGGCCAATTATCTTTTCCTTTAAGCTCTCTCTCAAAAAATTCTCCTCACTGTTATTCATATAGTCAAGCAAACAATGTTTTTCAGTCAGAACGCATTGTTCCACACTTATTAGACCCCTTCTACCTTCTGACCTTTTTATGTAGAGTCGGTCAGTATCTCACTTCCTTTGAAACATATTAAACATCGTTAGTAACTTCCTGGTTTTTTAATCTAATTTTTGCAACTCATCCTTTCTTCATTCAACAATTCCTGCACTATACCTTATAATTGATACAGCTCTGGAGATGATGGCAGTAATCATGTTCTTGCTATTGAGCTTCGATTTCAGTAGATTCTTTACTCGTCTTACATACTCTTTTTTGATGTTATCTTTCATGCTTTTATCTTTAATCCCGTCGGCTTCTAAAACCCCAAGGTGTTTATATCCGTTTTCTATATCTGTTTCTTTGATCTTCTCCTCTGATGGCATTTCTATTCTTTCGCTATGGTGGTGTTTTCTCTTCTTCATGATCAATACGCCACACTTTTCAATACCGAATTCCATCCTGATGTCGCTGCTATATACTCTCACTGTATTAAGGAGATTATCAAGTTGTTTTCCAGTCTTTTCAAATAATTTCAAATTGTCCAAAGATAGCAAATGGTTTAATGTAGGGCGTTCTTTTTGGAAATGATAATCGGCTTTGACTTCCCTCAATATATAAGAAAGTGGAATGAGGCATATTACAAAGAGAAGTGGGGATAAGCTATCCCCTTGAAAAATACCTCGCTTTATCTTAACTCTTCCAAGGCTGTGGTTGCCAGATGTCAGCTCCGTCTCCCATGTCTTCATACATTTTGCTATCAAATTTTAAATGTTCTCGGCAAGTTTCAACATTTCTAGGCACCTTAGGATCCAGGAATGGGAGATCAAATCAAAAGCCTTCTTGTAATCGATACACCCCATCCCCAGGCCAATCTGCCTTCTTTGAGTTCTTAATTATTGCTTTATTTATAAGGAGCTGGTCCTGAGTGCCTCTAGATCCCTTTCTGGTAACAACCCGTTCGAGTCAAGGTGTAAGTAGATTTCTTCTGAGAGAATGCCAGTTAACAACTTCCACATTAATGGTAAACAGGTTTCTGGTCTGTAGTTCGTAGTTTTCGTACCCTTCGACTTATCCTTCGTGATGAGGACAGTGCGACCCTTCGTAAGCCACTCTGGCACTATCCCAGATGTAAGGCAGTCATTGAACATAGCAGCGAGAAGAGGGTGCAGAGATTTAATATTCTTAGTCCAATGGCCCTGAACTCCATCTGGCCAAGGGGACTTCTAGTTGGCCAGTTTACTTACCTTTTCCCTTAGCATTTGACATGTCACACTGAGGTCTGTTTGCTTTTCTGTCACCTTATCAACATCTCTTTCATCCCTTTCTATCCATTCAGCTTTCTCACTGTGGGACACGTTTTTTCCCCAGATCTCTCTCCAAAATTCGTTGGTTGCTTCTGGATTAGGTATTTCATTTTCTTGTCTTTCTATACCTTCCAGGCGTTCAAAAAGTCCTTTCTGGTTGCTCTGAAAAGGCTTATTTTGTTGAAATTGCTCTGTTCTATCCTCATACCACTTTATCTTGCCACTTTTTGCAAAAATTCTCTGCTTTACCTCCTCGATGACGTGCAACAATCCTTTTTGAGTAACATTGTATTTTGCATATAATCTTCTTTTCACCTGTTCGTGTTTGGGTTTGTTACTTTATACCTGTTCTAGTTTACTTAGACTTTTTCTCAAGTTCTGTATTTTTCGTATTCAAACGCTTTTTCCACCAAGGTATTCTATCACTATTAGGTTGTTTTCTTACTGTACCACGCAATTTGATAACAATACACGCCGATGCTTTTAAGATATTATTACAATTGAAAAGATCTCGAGGGTTAAGGTATGGAATAATATTATCAATCTTTTTTGTCACCTCTTTCAAGGCCTTTCTGTCATAGAAGCTGAGACTCATTGGACCTTCAATGCTATCATTCAGTAACTCCTCCTGAAGCAGTTTCAAGATTTCAATTTCTTCTTCTCCCAGACCGTTTGATCTCATTCTATATTTGATAATATCTATCTTCTCTACTATCTGTAGGTGTTTTAGATACCATCATTCTTAAAGAGTCTTCAGGTAAGTTGTCGACAAACATAGTCGCAATAGGATTTTCATTCTGTTCTACAATCTCTACTTCTTCCCTCTCTTCTTGTACATCTGATTCAATCTCAATGTCTCTCCGAATCTCTTCCAGTTCGATTTTCGTTAGCCAGCCATTTGTTTTTATCACTCGAGCTTGCCCACTCAAATTTTGCTCAGAATGTTCAAAGAGACCTATTTCGTTCCAGGATTGCTCTTATTGCAGGGTTGCTCTTATAAGAGCATTTCATTACAATTTTATTTAATTCTTTCATCCAAGTCATTCTTTGTTTACTCTTGTTCTTCTTGTCTGGCAACTTAGACTCAGTAGTAGAAGTGTTGCTTGAAACTTCTACACCGGGGGGCTCGGGCACCATCACACACCCCGCAGGCAGTTCGGGTCCCTCCTGATCCGTTATTCTTATTGTAGTACTATTCATCATTAAAATATGAGATTAGCTGGGAAAAGGGCAGGGGCGCTACTCCCTGGGAAGTGGTTCTTCCTCCCACCCAAAAAAGGTTGTGTTTTAAGATGCACAGCCACCGGTGTTTTTATCGTGACACCATCACTAGTGAGGTTGCCAACCAAAGCTAAAGAGTCCCCTCCACCCATGAGGCAGACTATCCCCCGCCGGATGCGAACCCGGTATTTCTTGGTCTCAAGAAGAGCTAACAGGTACTACACCTTGCTCAAGGGTGATCTGAAGGTAGCTGTGGCAAAGGGTAACTTCATTCTCCCACGTCGAAACTCCACATCCGGATGCAGTTTAATGTCAATACCCAGAACAAATTATTATTATTATTATTATTATTATTATTATTATTATTATTATTACAAACTGCGTCTCTATAGTGAATTTGCCCTCCCAAAGGTTTCCTGGCACCTTACTGTTTCAAATGTTTCTAAGACTTGGGTGGCGGAAAATCTCGACAACCTGGTCTCTAAATACATACGCCAGTGGCTTGACCTGCCTATAAGTGCCACTCTTAGCTAGATTATTCTTTCCAAAAATCAATTTGGACTCCACTTGCAGCTGCCTACCACAAAA
>RDPX01000078.1:1223766-1258810 GCA_003991215.1 Morbakka virulenta | reverse complement strand
GAGATGCCTTGAGGCCTGATTTGCTCTTAGTTACTCCACAACAACAGCTATACATTCTTGAATTGACGGTGGGCTATGAAACAAACCTGGATAAAAATTCTTCTCGCAAATACGAAAAATATCGTTCTTTAATTCGTGATTTACAATCCAGCTTTTCGAAAGTTAGTTTCGTAAGTCTCTCCATGAGCTCTTTAGGTATATTCGGTAAATCTTGTATTACTTTCAGTAAAATGTGCAACGCTTTGAACATCGACAACAAACACGAGCGTTTTCTTTCAACCAAACTTTCCAACATAATCATTCGCATCACATACTACATATTCTGTCGTAGAAATAAACCATGGACCAGCCCTGAACTATTGTCGCTTTATTGATTTTGTTAGTAAAATATTTAATTTTGATTTTGTTAAATAGGCAAGTCAATGCAAACTACCTTGATTAGTGAGGTTTGTAATTGTATGTGTTCAGATGAAAAAAATAAAAAGTTTCCATTATTATTAAATTAGTTTTTTTTAAATACGATCCCGTCTGTAGACCTCAAGCAACAGAAAGAAGAAGAAGAAAAAAACACAACACAAACCAGGAAAAGAGCAAGAACAAGAAAAGGAAAAAAGACAACAACAAAGAAGAACAGCCTGAACAAGTATACTGGGGTTTTTTAACAGTAAGCCTCAGCGGGTTATTTAATCAATAAACATTTCTTGTTTCTAATTACTGAACTCCTTTGCTGAATTTTTGTTGATAATCTAGCTCACAGTTTTTCAGATTCGTTGTAAAATAAAGTATTTTCTTTTAAGTCTGCTTGTGGCTTTGGGTTTATCTGGAAACAGAACATTGATGAGCATCAGTTCATTCAATATTCTAAATGGACAGCTGCGCACCGACAATAAGAATGTGTCCAATCAAATACTTTCAAAATCAATCAAAGTAAGCAGATCAGTAAGTGTCAAATCCATAACTATTTTTAATCTTTAATTCTGCTGCTCAGGGTCATTTTATCGAAAAATCTTCCTTTTGTAATATTAAACTTAGCCTAATATATATTCAATGTCAGGTGACCTCACTGATGGTTTCAAATATGACATAGTCATGTGATTAGTTGCTTGGAAACCTGTTTTCTGAAATCAGATGTTGAAGAAACCAAGAAGCTTTCATGTGATTTAGGATACAATGTTTCTGCTTTTCTTTTCACAAACCCCTAAACTCGACATTCTCAGACACTTTTTTCCATTGATCCTTACCAATGATTAATACTGATGGTTCTTTTGGGTAGCAACTATTGTCATCCGCTATTTAGTCGTCATTACCTAGTTCAATATATATTCTTATTTTGTACTTTATCTGCATCAATGTCATTTTGGTGGTGGTGGTGGTGGTGGGGGGGGGGGGTATTTAATTCTTTTTCCCAAAGGCTTGAATCCAATTTAGCGCAAAGAGTTACTTTTCGTATTTGATATTTTTTTTTGTAAACTTTCGAACCATGAATCTCCTGGATGGTAATCTGTTGAATATACCACGTGACCACCACTGTACTTTGGATTGATGCAAGTCAACAGTTAGTTAACATTAAAATGATAATCTATGACGTTTAGTTCTTCCCTTTCCCGATTCTTACTCTGAACACATGTACAAACTCAGTCGTATGCCACTTATAACGAAGAAACAAATTGGATGCAAGTACTCCTAGGGATGTAGCCAGGATTCGAACCATGTGGCTCTTGGATGGTAATCTGTTGAATATACCACGTGACCACCACTGTGCTTTGGATTGATGGTCAACAGTCAACAGTTAGTTAAAAGAAGACATCTACTAATTTACACAGGAAGTGTATCTCACAATAAGTGTACACTATGCATTTACACATATCCTTGTTTATAAACCCTGATTGGTCAGAATTTGCTATTGTCTTTAGTATGATATCGAAACAGTTACCATTGTTTGTAGAGTGTAAAGGTATTGCTTTTTTAATGGGTCAAAAACAATATAAGCCAAACTGCCACTAAATGTATAGAACTGTGAAGGAAAGACAGACGAAAAACTAAGATTAAGACAGAAGATCGAGTTGACTTTAGACTTAAAAACATTCAAGTCATAATTTATAGGAAAAAATGCTTAGAAGAGAAAACTTGTCACAATTAAGCGATCGGAGGAAGACACCCACATCCATAGAAAGATTTATTAAAACGAGGAGCAATAATTGCATAAGGTTTAGGACGTCAAGAGAAACGAGTCACGCGAGATGCAACAAATTGAGTTGGTACCAGCGAGGAAACTTATTAGAACACTTTTCATAATAATACCTATAGAAAACACTAAGATAAGCCACATTTTGCTGATGAGACAAAGTTTCAGGAGAAGTTGCAAGAATTGGACCTATTAAGCTACAAACGTACCTCTGAACTCAATCAAGAACATGAAAATGAGATAACAGGGAACATATCCAGATACGGCAACAGTACTCTGTGGAAGGGCGAATCAAAATGAAATAACGGAGAACGTATCCAAATACGGCAACAGTACTCCATGCAAGGGTGAATCAAAATGAGATAACGGAGAACGTGTGTGTGTGTGTGTGTGTGTAAGCTGCTGGAGGCAGATTTGAAGACCACCCCGGTGAGCTCGATCCCGCCTCATGAAACGGGAAACAAACCTCCCCTCATCGCCAAAAGGCAGATCGCTTTGGAAAGAAACCAGCAACAAAACACTTTCACTTACCACCAGGGGCGACACAAGTTCAAAAAACATTCTCTAAATCGACGACGAACCAGATTCGAAATCACATGAACGACGAGGTCGATTTCTTTCATGGTACGGAAGAACAGCTTGAAATGAAGGCTATTCGTTACCAACCAGTCAGCATAACCTAGCTAATCAGCATTCAGGCGTCACCACGTGGAGGTTGCCTTCTTGGACGCCCAACGGAGAACGTATCCAAATACGGCAACAGTACTCCATGCTAGCAAGAATTTTCGATTTATGGAGATATAAGATAGCCTCAGGCAAAAGGTAATCGCTATCGAGATACCAAGAACTAGCCTTTTCATAAACAGAGTTGGCAATAGATTGGATATAAGAACCCCGAGAAAGATCCGAAGAAGATGAGAAGCCAAGCATTTTCAGTTATCAGCATTCCTCGGGAGAATAGGAAAACTTACCACTGTAAATATTAAAATGATAATATATGAAGTTGATAGGTAGATTGGGACTCAACTTTCTATTAAACTACATTAGTAGGAATTTTACTACAATAGGACAAACCAATTACTGTCTTCCTTATTCTCTATTCTCTACAGCCTTAAGGTCAGACTTTCAATCTTCCGCAAGCTCCACTTTTCCATGCTTGGTTGCCCTGTGACCAATGAGTACAGGTTAATCTCACCAGCACAGATGTTGATGGAGTGAAACAACCTACCGGGAGGATTATTGATATAAAGAAAGAAGATAGTTAGCCAATAAAAAATTTTTTTTAGGAACACCAGCTTTGAAAGAACTCTCATGAGATGTAATTCCATGCAATATGACACGCAATTCAAAAGCTGAAAGAAAGGAGGGAATAATATCATAGGCCCTTCAACAAATACCATAACCAGAAACCATACAAAGCTAACAACCGCGAAGCACCTTGTCAAATACCTTGGAAATATTCAAAGTTATAACATGTTCTTCATCAAACATATCCATAAACCTTTTGACATTACTGATTACTGATAAAAGCCCACCAGTGGAGCAAGATCCTCTCAGGACCCAACATCAGCAACGAGAACTAGGCTCCTCAAGAATTTCATCAGAACATTGTTGATTAGTTATTCAAAGACCTTACTGACAGTAGTATCTTTGACATAATGACTACGTAATGGTCCGAATATAAGATGAGATTAGAGAGGCCAAAAGTTGGTGGTAACATTGGGGGGTCGACTTATACTCGGAACCAAACAAATTAAGATTCGCTTTTGGATATAGTTGTACTTAAATCAGGTGTTTGCGACTTCACCACTCACTGCACACTCGTAATGACTCGTGATGATACAATGTGCGCTAGCGACTGGTGTGTCTGACCCATTTTAACTTTGTTGTTTTTGCTGTGTTCAAGCACCCAAAAAAGGACACTTGAACGCCCCAGCGCAGCAGTGCTGGTCATGATACCCCTTGCAAAACCTCAGCCAGATGATCATTTTGGAGTTACCATAATTATTTAATGTGAAATAATTCTATGAGGTCAAAAATTGTGCAATGGTCAATAATGGTGTGTTATCATGTGGTTGTTCTATTTTCAAATATTTTTTTTGAACAAAAAAATGCCTGAATAATCGAGAGGTCGACCTATACTCGGAGGCATCCCACCCTGAGGCTGATGTATTTTACTATCATCCGTATCAAGCTGTTTACATGGATCTTCACAATATTTTCACAAAGTCTTCCACTGCAAAATTTTCAGTTTTAGGATAAGTAATAAATCAAATCCCAAACTCTATAACAACAAAACTAAAAACTTTGTGCCATTGGTGTCGAAACTGAGCCCAACTAAAAAAATCAACAGACCTGGAGCGCTGCGTATGGAAGGAATATCAATAGTCTTGCAGTAATTTGAAACCATGACAGATATTTCACATTGGGCATTTGGCGATATGGATGGAGTAAGGAATTCTAGACAACCCCTTACATAGAGAGGGACATATATATCCCGTTGCACCACAAAGGGTTATAGAAAAGGTTAATCTTTGTCATCGGCGGTTTGCCACCAACTCTTCTTTAAATGACATTGGTATTTCTTTGCAAGATTTCCGCTCGTAAACTGATCAGATTTTAACCTGATCATCATAAATCCAAGGTTAGTTGAAACGGTTATTCATTGGCTTGGTTACATTAAAGCTCGTGATCTAGATTTGATTCCGATGGTTGTCTTGAAAGTGTCTGTTTCTAAATTCTCAACCTTTGCAATCATTTCCTATCCCCGTCCTGCTTTCCGTCTTCTTGGAGTGTTTCTAATTTTTAATCCATTTCTGAAAATGCATGATTCTTTTGATTCTGCCATCGATCTCTAAGATCTCTAAATTTTGTGATCATTGATGTATTTTCTACACTGTTTATTTTCTTTTATATTTTTTTTAACACTAAAGAAAATATGTTGCGACAATTTTTGGAAGACTCTGTATGTAGAGGCATGACTTTATTGGCATAAATATAGCTTTTTTAGTGTTTTTCTTCATACTAGAGAAAGAAAAATAATAGTTTCAATTCGTTTTACGTGTTTTAGGACCCATTCCGGTGCATTTCGAGAAATGTAAAAATCCAGTTGGTTAAGTCTTTAAATATGTTGATGACAACATTTTGGACTACATCATAACCCAAAGTAACCTGTACATAAGCCAAGGAAATAAAACAGTTCCCATGATCACAAATGCTGAATTTTTTGCATTTATTGGAATCATATTGGTATTGGAATATCAAAAGCTCTTGGAAGTAATGTTGGAACAATGACCAGGATCTGAATATACTATTCATTACATTTACTTTGTCACTCAACCGTTTTCTTCAGATGCTTTTTTATATTAACGTAAATGACAGTAATGCATTGTCTGATGGTAACAGTGATAAACTATACAAACTGCACCCATTGATAGATAGCTTTTCAAATAACTTTGTGAAGTTGTACAGCATATTCACACAAATGACTCTCAACGAGAGCATGATATTCTTCTAACCGACTCTCTAACCGACCTCTTGTAAATAAAAGAAATAATAGCACCGCATCCTGTTTGGACTAATTGATAAATCACTCTACAATGCATATGTAGTGTACACGAAATTGGGAGATATACAGTACACTTTGTTGAACTTTATACCATCGGTAGCACTGTCACACATAACTGGAGATAAATCGCTAAAAATTGATAGACCGTCCTCATCATCAGCCTATCAGGTCCTATTAAAAACATCGTCAAAGTAATTCCTCTAATTTTATAATATATATAATATTTTATAATTTTTGCATGTAAATTTTTGAAATCACATCTAAATCAGTTGTTTCTGAAAATTCCATACTTTTTCCCTATAATGCCCGACGGGACATAAATGTCCCACAGCAGTTGACCTGATAACACAAGATGCGAACATGAAAACAATGTTTTCACAAAAAGGGACAACTAGTAATTAAAGTACAATAAATTTTTAATAATTAGTAGGTTCTATTATCCAATATTTAATATTTTTAAAATTATTGTTGTAATATTTATTGGTTTTTATTGTTTAATATTTATTATTTTCACAATTAATTTTTAAATATTTATTAGTCTACATTGGTTGGACCACACGGCATTAAAGGGCATAAAAAGTGAACAAAATAAAAAAGTGACGAAATAATCGACTTGGGAGAATGGAAAAAACGGTTGTAAATCTTTCAGAGATCTGCTATACATAATATGCTATACAAAAAACCCTTATATATCAGAACCTGTACTTTTTTGATGATTAAAGTCCTCGTTTACGATAGGATATTCCAGATTTCTTATTATTTTTATTTAAATATTTTTAGATAGTATATATACTTGTCAAATTAAATGCTTATTCTGTGTCGCATTAAGTCGATCAAAAGTGGAACAGCTACATAAATGCTTGCTAAAACATTGTGTTGAATAAAAATTTCATATCCAATTTAAAGCTCAGATTAAGTAAGCTTAAAAACTGATATATTAATCTTTGTTATAAGCAGATGATGTAAGTAGAGATTAATCTCTTTCGTCAGCAGAATTCTAACATTTAAGTAGCATGTGAAAAGAATCGCACATTTGGGGCTGTTCTTAAAGACAGCCAAATATTTTAACTTAATTCCGCAAAACCCTTAGATACTCATTTTTCCACATTAAAGTGCTACATGTTCTTTTTTGTAGGCAAGGTAATATTTTTCGATCAGCTTTAGTATTCTAGTTAAAGGAGTAATCTTCAGCCTGCAATACTGCCACATCAATGATGCATTTTTCTTTGCGCTTTTGGCATAAAATTAAATCGTCTCAATATAATTCTGGCTTAGTATGACTTTCCTTGAGGTTTTTTGATGTTCCTCAGTAAGGAATTTTATTTCTTTTGTAGTTTTTCAATAGTAAACGATAGCTCAGGAGTGAACAATAATAGTTCAAGGGTAAATAATAAGGTAATATTATACAATAGCTCAATTACGAAATATCTCATTAGAAAATAATAGCTCAGCAGTAAACAACAGCTCAATAGTTATCAATAGCTCAGTAGTAAATAATAGCTCAGTAGTAAATAATAGCTCAGTAGTAAATAATAGCCCAGTAGTAAATAATAGCTCACTGGTAATCAATAGCTCAGTAGTAAATAATAGCCCAGTAGTAAATAATAGCTCAATAGTAATCAATAGCTCAGTAGTAAATAATAGCCCAGTAGTAAATAATAGTTCAGCAGTAAATAATAGCACAGTAGTAATCAATAACACAGTAGTAAATAATAGCTCAGTAGTAAATAATCGAGCAGCAGTAAATAATAGCTCAATAGTACTCAACAGCTCAGTAGTAATCAATAGCTCAGTAGTAAATAATACCACGGTAGTAAATAATACCTCGGTAGTAAATAATAGCTCAGTAGTAAATAATAGCTCAGTAGCAAATAATAGCTTAATACTAATAAATAGCTCAATAGTAATCAATAGCTTAGTAGTAAATAATAGCTCAGTAGTAATCAATACCTCATTAGTAAATAATAGCTCAGTAGTAAATAATAGGTCAGCAGTAAATAACAGCTCAGTAGTAATCAATAGCTCAGTAGTAAATAATAGCTCAATACTAATAAATAGCTCAATAGTAATCAATAGCTCAGTAGTTAATAATAGCTCAATAGTCGAAACTGTTTAAAGATGCTAAAAAATTCACTGAAGTTTTCATTTTGTGAGAAAATATTCAGGTAGCAACGAGGCTTTTTAGTGCACGCACAGTACTCATGGTGTTCATTAAGTGAAAATATATGGCTGTACCAAAACAGAAATTGAAAGGCAATGCATAAGATATCATCAAAAGTTTTGTGAGTTATCTGGTTGAAAAAGTTGCTTGAGCACTGAATAGATATAGCGTAAATAATCTTAAACATGTTACACTGGTAAAGAGAAACTTGAAGTTATTAGTGTTTATATTGATAATTTAGGTTTTTTTAAGTTTTTATTTTTCATCGTAAAAAAGGTTGCTGCAATCAAAAATATTTTGAAATTCTGTTTTTACCTTGCATAACGCAAGCTTAGGTATACTTGTTATTCTTAGAAAATCGCAAAATTTCAACCTCACATTCTAAGAACTAAACGCTTATAAAATAACAAATGTAAATGACCGAAATTTCCTGTTGCTAAGTTATTGGGCTCTTAATTTTTGTATTTAAGTATATTGTACTCTTTAGGAAATAAAGCATTCACAGCTCAACCAAAGTACTAATATCGATTTTGACAAACAATATCGTAATGGCAATATAATAGGTGACAAGAAAAATGACAGCTTACAGTTACTCTGACTAACAATATCGTTATATCATTTTTTATGCATTATAGAAAAAAGTGCGAATATTCACAGAACCCGATAACTTTGATTGAAAAATAGATTAGTTAATCAGAATCCCCTGAGCATTAAAGACAGTGACGTTTGATGGTAATTTACGTGAGGTTTTTTGAGCCAATAGAATATTCTAGGATATCCTTCATTAATTTTTAATTTATTGTTAGGGAATAATTCCTGCTGTAATTTTACGTTGACCTCAGTAAGCGTTCAGGCTGGTAAGCTTTATGGCTCAGACAGTACTCCTTAGAGAGACATTATTTACAGCCGGATGCCATTTCTGGCAATACCAGTGGCTTTTTTTTTCATAAATTTACAAAGTTTTGTTTTCTCTAGGGGATTCGAATTGCGAAGAGTGTAACTTCACTGAGCACTAAGCCACGTCTCCATTAGTATCATATTTTTATATGATATTAAGAATTGATAAATTTGGATAAAAAATATAGGAGAGAGATCGGAGTGACTCCAGAGAATATCAGAGAAACTTCAAAGCGGCCTTGTTTGTGGGAGTGAGGAATTTCTTAGCCAAACACTCTACCTGATGCCATTCTATGCCGTTTTCTTTATGTGAAGGTTCAAAGCTTTTATCGGTCAAACAAGGAATTTCCTGGTTCAAGTGTTTATGCACACAGAAAATAATACTATGACTACTCTCTATTCAAGCTTATATACTCCTGCATTTTTATCGTGGGCACCTTCAGTGGTAATAGTCACTTTGATTTCAAACATGCAAGAGTTTAAATAGGATCTTGTTGATGTTACATCTTCACAGATCATTGTCATCTTCTTGAGTTCTTTCGTTCTTATTGGGATGAATTGTTCGTTCGTGCCAATAGGAGAGGCCAAAGTCTGGAGTTTATAGACATTACAAATAAATTCTCCTAAATACTGCAATAACTCATATCGTCATCTACTGATGATCCGCGATTTCAATTTAACATCTGGCCTGTGTTTTTCATCATTCTTTTCACAATCTTTTTACGTATTACTTACATGTCCGCAATGGCTATCACAAATTGACTTCTTGCCTTTCCTTTTGTATTGGGTGACTAAAATGGCATCAATCCAGTCCAGAACAATTGGATTATTATTCCAAGCAGACATAAGCAGAGCATGTACTGCCCTGTGAACGTTTACACCACCATTATGTCATCAAAGATCCTGACATATCCCACGAAAGGACGAAAGAAATCTACAAACAGCACAGTCCATCCATCGACGAGAGAGCAATCAATTCCCGTAAAGATGAAGTATTATTGGCTAGATTACGAGCAGGTCACCATCCGGCCCTACGCGCATATTTCCATCGTCTGGATCCTGACACCGATCCGACTTGTCCGAAGTGTGAACAACATCCACACACACTTCAGCACTGGTTAATTTCATGTCCAGCACTGGACTGTATCCGACAACAGATGTTTGGTCACCATCNCACTGGTTAATTTCATGTCCAGCACGGGACTGTATCCGACAACAGATGTTTGGTCACCATCAAGGAAGACGTGAGTGGCTTGCCACTCAACCTAAAGCAGTATTGGCGTATGCTAGGAAGACACTAGTCGACTTAGACGTCTAGCAATTTCAAATGGCTAGCCCGTACACACACACACACACCACCATTAACCAGAAATTCAACTAGAATGCTATCAAGGCATTCTAGTTAAGTTTCTAGTGGTGCTGCTTTTGGTAAAAGAAGGTGTTGGTAATAACCAGATTGAGTTTAGTGTAGAGGTGGAGCAGCAGTAAACCATTTGAGTTGATGTTACTAATCCCATAATGTCCCAAAGGATTCCATATTTCACTGTCAGAGCCAACAAGAGCATTGAAGTCACCAACGATTACTACGTTTTCACCTTTCGGAATGTTAGTAAGAAATGTTCTGAGGGCATGATAGAAAGAAGAGACACCTTCCTCAGGAGACACTAGTGTTGCTACATAAACCGAGAGGAAAGTCACACATCTGTTAGCATTGAAAGGAATACATACATAGATACATACACACCTACATACATACATACACAGGCTCAGTGAACCGAGAAGGATATTGTCACTAGATAAAATGTTTTATTTTATGGAGATAATGTTGATTCGAATGCAGAGAAAGGGATTGAAAAGGTGAAACAAGATAGACTGATAGAAGGTGATGTAAAAATTACTTTAAAATTTTATTTGATGTAGTCAACTGTGACTGTAGTAGATGTCTAAACCTCCGGATTTTCGACAGGATAAACTCAAAAGGAATGACATCTACAGTTAAGAAAGTGATCTCCTTTCTCGAGATAAAGGATCTGTATCGCTGTAATATTTCAAAAAAGGTAGCAAATATGGTGAGAATGACCCTTGGAATTAAGGAGAAAATTTGGGTAGAGGAAAAATAGAACCTTGGTGGAATAAGTGATTGCAAAGCGAAATAAAAACTTTAAGAAAGAATATCGAGCAACTTGTATCTTTACAAAATAAACACTCGGAATTGAATTCAATAAGGAAAGGTTAGAAAGCAGGTACAGCACCAAAAAATGGGTTTGAGGGTAGTAATAGAAGAACTTAAACAAGGATTTACTGCTGTACAGTAAGTGCAATGATTGAAAGATATAAGAACCGGATAAATCAATACCAACAAAAGAAAATGTTGAATAATAACCAAAAGCCAAAAGATATTTAAACAAAAAACTAAAAGGAAAGGAGATGCATAACGATGCTACTCCCGATTCTAAAGAAACTATCACATTCTGGAGAGGCATCTGTAAGACAGAAGTAAAACATTATCAGCCGGAAAACTGGATTGACACTTAAAAGTAAAGTTGATAAAAAGCCACACCAACAGCCACAGTTAAATATCTCTGTGATGACACTCAGAAAACAAGCAGAAAATTTGTCAAATTAGAGGTCACCTACAACAGATGGTGTCCAAAGACACACACAGGACTAACAACTTTACATCTTTTCACAAAGCCCTACCAGCTATGTTCATTGCTTGCTTAAAATCCGATGTCTTTGAATGGTAAACGAATGGGAGCATTCTTTTAATTATGAAGGATGAAAGTAAGAGGAATATATCCACTAGTTACAAACCAATTACTTGTTTGCTGTTGATGTGGAAAATATTTTCCATTAGTATGTCAGAAAATATATATCATGATCTTTAGAATCACAATTTGTTACCTGTAGAGCAGAAAGTTTGGTGAAAGAAGTCCTATGGTACTAAGAATCAGCTGCTAAAGAGAGAAGAGGGTCATCAACAATTGTAAATGAAGACACACTGAATTAGTCATGGACTGGATTGATTACAAAAAAACATTTAACAAGGTGCCCCCTTAATGGATAAACGCTGGCTTCAAAATAGGTAATAACATTTAACATTCTTGAAAAATAATATACAGGGCTGGAAAACCGAATTAATATCTGATGGAGTTTCTCTGGGAAAGGTAAAAATCAAGAGGGGAATTCCTCAGGGAGATAGTTTGTCTCCTTCTCTTATTTTTTCTATCAGTTTTATCTCCCTACCTTTTTTTCTTCACATGGGTCAAAGGTAGGAATGAAGTTGAAAAGGAAAAGAGAGCTATCAACTATCTTCTTTATATGGGTGATCTGAAACTCTTTCAAAAGAATAAGAAAAGCCGGGAAGTATTAATATATACAGCTTGTACATTTAGTAATATCATGTGTATTATGTTTGGAATTGGTAAGTGTGGTATTTTATTGGTAAAAAGGAGGAAATGGTGAAATCTGGAGGTTTTCAATAATTGCTTATTGTTACTTTGATTGAATATAGTAATTTGTTAATATGTTAGTCTAGTAATATATACTATATACATATATAAAATATAGTAATATGTTAATTTGCTCATTTATTTGAATTTGAGTAAATTTCAAAGGTACCAACTTGTTAAAAAAATAAATATTTATATTCGTTTACTAAGTTACAAGAACTATTTCTCGTCGTTCTAATCTGGTCAGGGGTTTAACTTTTAAAACATTGAGAATATTTTTAGGAGCCAATGTTGAATTCAATAAAAACAGTCGAAAATATTAAACTTTTATCCATAAACAAGAAGGTAAATATTTTTCATTTTCAAGCCTGTGTGAATTAAAATACTGTATTTTCTACTTTAAATGCGAGTTTAAGCACCGCCTTTTAGTAAATTTCTTTGGGGAATTGTCAGAAAATTTAAACAGGGAAAAAGGTGCTTCATGAAGGAAATCTTAAAAAGTCAATTCCTTTCCTTTCCTTTTTTTTGTAACAAAGCCTTTAATGCATAAAAATAAATGTTATAAGCTAAAGATCATTTCAGGATAAAGATATATTTACCTGTAAACATATATATATATATATATATTACTTCTAATTTCTACTGTAACTTCAAATATATATAATATATATTGAGGTGACAAAAAACTCTTAATGCTATTGAATCATGAAAACAGAAAAACCGATATTAGGGTCTTAATTCAAAACGGTCTTTCACATCATTCTAGTCATGATTCAGTAGAGTAGTGTCTTTTTCGGCAAAGGTACATACCGTGCTATTTCGTAAATAATACAATATATCAATATAAAGTAATATTAAATTATGTTTTTCTTATGCATCTGTAACAATACATTAGTGATGACAGATAATTAGTAAAAGCCAAGTACATCGCTTCCTTATCATATCAAAGGAACAGATTGCAATCTTTCAAAAATATAGTACTGCAATAACAAAGAGTACATTGGGCTGCACATTAATGGGTTTTCTTGAAATTCCCAAATTGCGCTTTTCGTGGTGAAATGTTTCTGCTACTCACTAACGAGAATTATTGCTAAAAAGGGCGGTTAAACATTTTCCGGTTACTTTGTTTCATTTACCTCACTTGCTCGTGCACTTCTAGCTTATACTATTCCTTCTTCTTCTTTGTATTTCGGCTATATACCGTTAGGGGTCGCCACAGCGGATCAGCCATCTCCAGCCTATCCTGTTTGTCACATCGACACCCCTCGCACCAACAGCCTCCATATCTCTGTCAATCACGTCCTTCTACCTTTTTCCTGGGCCCCCCTTTCGCCTCCCACTGGAGACTTCATAACTCAGTACCTTCCTTCCTACATAATCTGTATCACGTCTTGCTATGTGTCCGTATCATGGAAGTTTTGACTCCCTCATCCTGTCTCTAAGTCTCTTGATATGGGATGTTTCGCGAATGTGGTCGTCAGGAATTCTGTCTAGTCGTGTCACACCTAGTGACCACCTCATCACGCGTATTTCAGCTACTTCTAGCTCCGCTTTTTGTCGCTTGGTGGTAGCAACAGTTTTCAGACAATATAATAGACCTGGGCACACTGCTGTCTTGTAAACTTTTAGCTTATACTATTCCTATTCTACACTATTCCAAATTTTTATTTATTTTACTTCTCCTTTTCCAAATTACTTGTCCACGATATTAAGTGCGGTGTCAAACTAGTTCGCATTTCATCACTGGGTTCCCAGAACACAAAAATAAGAGAGTTCAATCTGTGACATTGCATTTGGAGAAATGTGGATTGGAAAAATCCTACTGTTGATGATGTTAAAGTTTTGGACTCGTTGATCGTTGTTTAAATTAAGTTGCAAACTTTCAATCTCCTAACATATGCTGTACCTCTGATGTATTCATTTATGATTTTATCCAGGCGTGTTACTCCAAGCGCCCACCTCAGCAATCTCAACTCTGCCACCTCCAACTCTGCTTCATGTTTCTGTATTGTCGCTACTGACTTAAGCCCATACAGTAAAGCTGGCCGCACTACCGTCTTGTATATTTTTTCCTTCACTTTTGGTGGTGGCTTGAATTTGTATTAGTGGCATACTGCTGAATTTTGACATTTTGTCGAAGGTAGAAATGTGAGAGGGAAGAAATCAATCAAGTTAAAAGATTAAAAGTACCAAAAGAGTTAAAAAATCAAATAAGACAAGGAAATCTCTGAACTAAAGTAATTCCCACCCTTGTATTGGAAGAAAGCGGAAAACGTCATCAGAAATTGTTTTAGCGACTGTTTTATACTGAGTAACAATGAAGACAATAAAAATGTCATTTCATAATCAGTATGTTTGGTTAACTTGAGACCAAAACAATAATTAGAAAAGTAGATTCATATGGCTGCAATTTTATTTCTGAAATCTGAAATAAAAAATGGAATACTTTGTAAGAGGAAGAGAAAAAAGGTAAGCTGAAAAGATGGCAAAATGGTCAAGTGGTAAAGTGGTTTCTTGAAATTTCCTGGTCTAAAATAAAAAAGGGAATGTTTTGTAAAAGGAAGAGAAAAAATGGTAAGCTAAAAAAAATTGAAATTTTGAATAGTGGTAAAGTGGTTTCTTTGAAATTTGTTGATGTCTAAAATAAAAAAGGGGGTGCTTTGTAAAAAATGAGATAAAATGGTAAGCTGAAAAATAGTAAAATTGTATAGTGGTAAAGTGGTTTCTTGAAATTTCATGTCTAAAATAAAAAAGGGAATGTTTTGTAAAAGGAAGTGATAAAATGGTAAGTTGAAAAATGGTAAAATTGTATGGAGGTAAAGTGTTTTTTTGAAATAAGCATGACGAAGAAAAATACTATTATATTTATTATTAATTATATTATATTATATTATATTATATTATATTATATTATATTATATTATATTATATTATATTGTATTATATTATATTATATTATATTATATTATATTATGTTATGTTATATTATATTATATTATATTATATTATATTATATTATATTATATTATGTTATGTTATATTATATTAAATTATATTATATTATATTATATTGTATTATATTATATTATATTATGTTATATTATATTATATTATATTATATTATATTATATTATGTTATGTTATATTATATTAAATTATATTATATTATATTATATTGTATTATATTATATTATATTATGTTATATTATATTAAATTATGTTATATTATATTGTATTATATTATATTATATTATATTATATCATATCATATTTTATTTAAAAAAACATTTTAAAATATTTGTTATTCTCTAGAAATCTACCGTTTAAGATGCATACATACGTACATATATACATACATACATACATACACACATACGTATATACATATATACATACATATATACATATATACATACGTACATATATATATAGTTAATTCCCCGAAATAACTGATATGGTCATCGACTGAGGATCCACGATTTCAATTTATTATCTGGGCTACCTACATCCTTTTTACCCTTTGCTTCCTTCTTCCTCTTTACATCATGTCTTCTAAACTGTGTCATCTCTCATAGTTTCTTTTACACTTCCGCACAAACTTATTCCCATTCCCTTTTTTACATTGTTTTACTTTCTTTGATGTTGTTTTGTCCCTGTATTTGTCTTATGTCCCATTTGTTTGTCCTGTTTAGTAAATTTGCCGATTTACATCTACGGCCATGAGCTTTGTACTCATACTATATATATATATATATATATATATATATATATACACATGCATACATACGTACAGACACACACACAAGCTAACACCTTAGTTATGGTACAGATAATATAACGAAAATGGTTTGGTTAAAAAGCTATAGAAGATAGCTTAGCATGTAAAGTATTGGTCTGAGTAGGGTTTTATTCACAAATTTTTTTCAATTCTCTAAATTTACCAATTTCCTCTATCTTTCTTATATCTAAACAATTTTCACTAATAATTACCTGCTAAGTCTTTGTAAGCACTAACTTAAATATGTTTTTCCTCTGACAATTTTATTATAATGATCAGGGAGTCTTTGTTGAGCTTGATGTTAAGAAAATTATCTGCTTGACCTGCTGTTATTATGTTAATTTATTCATAAAGTAACATTTAGCGCAGAACAGTTTGATGCCACAATTGGTTTATAACCACAAAGCAAGTTTTCATATTGAAAAGTTGGTAAATTTTACGATGGGGCACCTGCTGAAATGTAATCAACTGCCAATAATACAATAACATAATTAAAATGTTAACAAGGTTAGCATTTAACTTGCTTCACAGAGAAATATGAAAAAGTTAAAACAATAACAGGAATATTAATTTATTTTCATTGCTAATGCTTTAACTTCCAAAGGTAATAATTCATTGTCAGAAATTGAGAATATTTATAAGACGTGAAGTTTAAATATTTTGAAATCGCTTCTGTGGTTACAAAAGGTCATAAACAGCTTAAAGTAAAAGATCCGTCTTATTATTACATACAATTCCAAGATTACAAAAAATGTATTAAAAATTAATTTTTAATTTATTTGATTCTTCTTCTTCTTCTTTTCCTTCGGTTTTCTTCCAACTTCAATTTAGGTCAGCCTCGGCATTTCTTCTTCCACACCCTCCTGTTGATTGCATCGTCCTCGAAAGCGCCAACTGTTTTCACATCAATCTGCACTCTATCTCTCCATCTCAACTATTTGATTATAATATCTTAAATAACAGTCTCATTCTTTGCTTCCAAAGCTACTCCTAAAAACATATTGTCACTTACTTTTATTATTTTCATTTATTCGTCAGTGGTTACCATGACGACTTACTCTACCACCTGAGCGATCGTAACGCGTCCTTGTCCAGAACATCATTGCAATCATCCTTCATTTAAGTACGTCATTCTTTCCCTAGTTCTTCATTGTTGTATATCTCTTCCCAATCATGCACATATGACCGAGGCTGTCACAGAATGACGACTTCCCTTTCAATGTCAGATCAACCCATCCAATTCGAAGCAGCCGTATTTTCACGTTTCTACAACTCCGAATGGTCACTACCTGTATTATATGACTTCCTATTTGTTTGTTTTTTCTCGCTGTTTTAAACGCATGTCAATGATAAGATTTCTATGAAAGTACCTGGTTTCATCTTTTACCTCCTTTAACTTTTTTTCTGATTCTGTTGAAATTTTTATTTCCCGTCTGCCAACTGATTTCTCGCTTTTTGCTGAGTCTTTAAACATAAATACTCTTGTCTGCCTCTTCCTATTTTTTATGCAAATGCATGTGCAGGATGTAATTTTTGTTTTCAAATATTAGGTAGAGAGAATTCCGTTTATACCTCTAGTGCTCTATTATACGATCAAAAATGAGTCTCTCAGTTTCTCCTCTCTTTTGTCACATTACATTTCTCTAATTTTCATTATCCCACACTTCGTTATTCTTTTACACTTTCAATCATTAACAGTTTTCTTCGTTTGCAAGAAGCAATAAGCAATTCTATTTTTATTTAAATTCAAAGAAAATTTAAATGGTTTTTTTGATTTGCTCAAAACGCTCACGCATATTTGTTATGAGATTGAGAATACTCCGACTGGTTTGACACAAATTGACAAAGCAGCTCCAAATCGCTTGTCAGAAATCAATAGCTGTAGTGTTCACAAAGAAACCATCAAAAAATCAATAAATCTCTTAAATAAATCACAAAGTAAACATTATTGGTCCGTCACGCTTTAGCCTCAACCACTTTTAAAGATAATTTTTGCCGAGTGTAAATATGCTTTTAATGCACAGCCAGTGAGCATCTTAAGACGCCTATTCTGAGAAAGCTGGAGAAGAAGACAGCCAACACAGATATGTTTCACTGTTGACACCTTCCATATATACCTTTGTTTCAAAGCAGTTGTCATTTTAGCCATTTGACCAAGCCAAGAAATTCACAAGTAAACAAAAGAGAAAGAGAAGTTTATCATAGTTTTATATGGTCAATTAGAAATATATCACGAAGGATGGAAAGATTTAAAGACTCCTTTTTGTCTCTTTACGTGTTTGGGTACAAAGAATTCTTCTTTAGGAAATGTTGATGATGAAAGAAGCATGGTGATGAGAGCATTTATATTATTGTAGAAGAATGTCAGACTATAATATTTAATAGCAGTGAAGGAAACATTTTTAATGAAGATTAGAAGCAAAAACAGTTTTAATAAATTTAAAAAGAAAATTTCTAGTTATTATGGTGCGTTATAATATTTATTATTTAGCTTTTTATTAATTTTTTTAAAGTTATTCATCGATTATATTTGTTTTGTCTATCTGTTCTATATGTATTTATAGATATGGTGAATTTTAGCTTTTAATTTTATTAACAGCTAATTATGGCAGGATCAACAAGATAGTTTATTTTTAACTGGTTTGTAGTCTTGTATAAATATCATTAGATAAATAAACAAGTAATGTACGAAAATATGAAAGAAAATGGTGCTACATTATACATTATATGAAATTAACTGTTATATTATATTACATTATATATCATAGGGTAGTGTATTTTGCACTTGACAACGCTTCTGACAACATAATTTTAGAAAAAGAACAATACATCACCGAGCTCAACAGTTCCCAGGCAATGGCAGCTGAGCTGAAATTAATTAGCTGTCAAAATTCTATTTTGAGGCAACTGCATTATTATGACATAGCCCTTGCATGATCCTGGTATGGTTATGGCATGCTCATTGCATGGTCTTGGTACAGTCAATGTATGTTTGAGGGATGGTCATGGTGTGGGTGGTGGCATAATCCTTAGTGGGTCATGGTATGGTCATGGTATGGTCATGGTATGATCATGGCATTATTGTAGGCTCATTGAACAATTATGTGGTCTTAGTATATGTTTAACATAGTCCTGGCATAGTTATGGCATTATTGTGACATTAGTCATTGTATGTATATTGAATAGTCACCTTATGATCCTGACATGGTTCTTGTATAGTCATTCCATGGTCATAATATAGGTCTAACACAGTCCTGGCATGATCATGGAATGACCTCAGCATGATCATGGTATGTTCCTGGAATGATCATGTTAAATTTATGGCATGATTATGGCATGGTAATGGTATGGTGACGATATGGTCTCAGTATATGTCTAACATAGTCCTGGCATGGTTTCAGCATGGTCCTGGCTTGATCATGCCATGGTTTTGGCATGGTTCTGGCATAGTCCTGGCATGGTCGTGGCATTTTCCTGCGATATTGATAGCAAGAAAAGGTTGGATAAGCAAAGAAAGATACACGATACTAAGGATCGTTCAAATGTTATGGATAGAAAAGCAACTAATTGTAGTAAAAAACGAGATGTAAAAAAGGGAAATTTATCATGTAACCATTCTAATTGGTCATTACATTGATGAAAATGATAAAAATAGTAATAGTAACTTGATAATGGCAGCAAAACGAGAACGATAAAAATGATGATGACGGTACTGATTACAATATTGGTGATTAACTAATGATTATAATGTTGAGGACGATAAAGATGATGATACTGAGATGTTTTACCTTTGGATATCATTAGTTTTGAATACAAAGAATTGATTGTGAAAATGATAAACAAAAAGAATGTAAGTCTAATGTGACTGTAATCTGTTATTCACCACGTATTGACTTGTTTAGTTCCTACCTCTGTTAAGCAAAATATTTATATTAAAAATGTGTCATTTTACCCATAAATTCTCCATTATAAATTGCACCAATGACTAAAAATCCATCCATTTTTATTTCATAAAATTTCACAGTTCATTGTGAACAACTTTATTCTCCAAAGGTTCAAAACGTGAGAATACAATACTTGGTTCTTCTAATCATGAATTTGCAACAAATATATATTAGAACGTACGAACGGAGAAGAGGATGAGGTATGTCTACATTAGGTACAAAAACAAGGAAAAGGTGCCAAATGATTCCGTTTTTATCTTCGCTAGCCAACTAAACTTAAAAGCAAGAGTTGGTTTCTTTTAATGTCATTTTCCCCCGGCAATTAAGGCTCAGACGGTGCCCTGCAGAGAGACTTTGTTTTAGCAGTGAGGAATATCTTGGCCGGATGCCCTTCCTGACGCCAACCAATGATTTTTTCATTTGTAAAGTTCTAAATTCCCCTTTCCCGCTCGGGAAATCGAACCCAGAACCTCTTGGTTACAGTGCAACTGCACTAACCATTAAGTCACGGTTCCTCTAAACTTAAAAGCAAGAGTATGTGCAAAAAAAAAGATCCACACTTCGGCCTAAACAGTGTCTTTGCCTTCATAGCAATCTACCTTACCAACTGAACTAACCAAGATCTTTTTTTTTAGTCAAATTGTTTTGTATAATTTTTTGTATCTTTTTTTAGAGAGGTACATTGAAGGCAAATATAAATGTCTGGAAGTGATACTGACAGGGATTATTCTGATATTTCCTTCAAATATACAAGGATATTATAAAGGAATCCTTGATCATTTTATACGTATGTGAACAAAACCATCTGCAGAATGCAGCTCAACATCACAGGTCTTGCAACTAATTCTAAAATCCAATTCTTAACTAGTTTTATTTTAATTAAGTTCTTTTCTTTATTTTCGGCGTTCAGTGGGTGCCTTTCTGATGGCCTGGGACCTGGAACAGTGAGGAACTTTATGGCCGGATGTCAAATTCAAAATCTTTACCTGTTTGTGGTATCGGACTTGAAATGCCTTGGTTACTTGGCAACTGCATCAACCACTAAGCAATCTTTCAATAAAATTTTAAAACGTTAACTATACTTTAAATTTTTAAAAGTGTCTATTTCTTGTTGCTATACACTAAATAAATGCCTAGGGATTAGCCGCGCTTTTTCATAGCCGCGTTTGCCCCTACTGCTGTCGCAATAATGACTACAGTAAAGTAGCTGAAACCCAAAAAGTGATATTTGATATTGTATCTTACCCTCACGTACATTCTGTAAAATATCACGTTTTTGTGGTGAGATCTAAATTGCTTAGTGTTTGGTTTTTAGTACCTGTGTAAATCTCATCTTTCAGGAGAAGAGGGTCAGTGTGCTAAGCTGTGATTTAGACGTTAAAATAAAGAGTATGTTTTTGTGGCATTCGTTACTGACACACAATCGATACCACTAACATACACAATATCGTATTTGACTGCGGGAATCGTTGTAGCAGGCATTAAGAAAAACACACTTATTAAGCAAAAACGCTACCTTAAATTGTGTCTGAAAAACTACAGCTGTCGTATTAAGTTTTATTTCATTTTGAACTTTTTTCTAACTTTTAAAATGAGCGCCGTTCTCCAATATACGCAGCATCTAACACCTCAACAATTAAATAGCTTCTAAGAGGAAAGAGATTATATGCAGACTAGCTGCTACGTACGTTTCAAACAGAGAAAAGCGGTTTAACGGAATACATTGACCTATTTAAATGACTCGATTTCTATTGTGTTCTTCCGTTGACGGTAGAAGGCAAGCGGATAAAAAGGGAAAAGGGTAAAAGGATTAGGGGATGAAAAATACAGAAAAATCCGCCCGTATACTAAAATGATGTTACTTGTTTACTCCAACCAAGCTTCCTGCCGCTTTGGGCAGCGACGAACTCTCTCTAGCTTTCTCTGTCCTGTGCCGGCTTCTGGATGGCCCTCCATGTCTCATGCTGGGTCCTCTTCTCTCTTTCGACTGTTCACTCAAATCGAAGAAATAAAGGCAATACCTTCTCATTTGTGCTGTTACCTTGGATACTTTACCAGTCTAGTACATTGTGCGTGTATTCCAGAACCTAACCTTTGTTTTTGTTTTGATATTTAGACCCCCAAAGTCTCTACCAGATGCTTCCTTTAGGCTTTCACTCCTGGCAATAATACTAGTCAGTAAGGACTTTGAATACCCCTCAGGCCAACTATTTGAAATTTTCTTCGTTAGTGTTTCCGTAACTGGTTTGGTTTTTACGATTCAGAGTAGTAAGCTCTGAGCCCAACCCCCAACTAATAGGGCCAGGGTAACATACTTAGTCTCTCTCTTCTCCTACGACCTGCCCAGCATGGTTAAACCTACCAGGAGTAAACGCCCGCTGGCCTAGCTCTTGAGATCACTAGAGCACTCATGCAATCCCGCCACGACGAGGCGCATGTACCATGGGGTGGACTTAAATTATGACCGCGCATGAATTATTTTCCACTAAAAAACTTCTGTTTAAAGCATACATTATTGCAACAACGTGAAGTTCATACTGACTTCTTTACAACTGTCCTTTAATTTTTTCCGCTGAAGTTTCCTTTTTTTATCACACACCTGTCCACGAGGACTTCCTCTGAGTCTTTTATTTCCCTTAGCTTAATTAAACATCGCAATTTTTATTGGCTATTTGTCAAGGATTCTTCTACCATTCTATAATATTTGTAAAATAAAGACCGTGTCTAATAGCTGTATGTCCATCGTTATCCCTAACGTTTACATGTCATACAATTTTCTTGAAAATCTTAACAAAAGAATTAACATACACATTGCAATAATTATTAAATATTTGTCAATGAAATTAACATTTTTACTCATCTTCTACCCTCCTGTGATATCTGTACTAATAATGACCGTATCAAGTAGCTGTGAGTTGCGTTTAATAAATTTATTTCTCTACTTTCATCCCCACTTCAGACGAAGTTTAATAATTAGTTAGGCTTCTTTTGACGCCCACAAATTAAATTTATTGTTACTTTCGTACTATAATCCGCATTTGCAATAAACTTTTTTTTTCCCTCAAGTTTCTAAATTATGTAAGACCTCCAACCGGTGAATACAAATTACATTTGAGAACTGATTTAATTTGCACTGTGCATATGCCACTGGGAAAGATGTATGACGAGCTCAGCTTGCTTGCCCCATACAGAGATGTAGTTCGATTCCACATGGCTTATGCCTCGGCTGAGACAAAGCGAGGATCGCGTACACTGTTATGTCTCTTTAAAGAAAAACTGCTTTCAAGAATGGCTTTGGATATTTTTATGGTTAGCTCTTGTAACATTCTCCAAAGTGAACCTGTATTAAAACTTCCACACTGGCTTTAAAGGTACTGGTACTCCAGTAAGTGTCTACGTTGCAGGTACATCTGTAAGAGGTAAAGAAAATCATCCCTCGAATCGTCACGGTCTTCACAAACTGCCATCCGTCGTGTTTCGTATCTTTCCGAGTCACGTATCTTGCTTTCGGAAAGCGAGTCTAGGTACTGCCTAGAGAACTTATACACATCAGTAAGTGAAATATTTAAGGCTTCAGTGGGAACACCCTTTTCTCTTCTCGAGCATTTGTCAAGACTTACATATCGTCCACTCGGGCGGACAATATTTAACAGCTTCCGTAATATATCCGGGTTGTATTTTTGTCGACAAGAAGGCTGGGACGTCTTTCTTGGGCAATCCCACATACGTACATCTTCCACACCATCTTTTAAAAAATCCTGACTTCCATTTGTTGAACTATTTTCGGAGTTTTCATTTGAGTTTTCATTTGAGTTTTCTTGTACACAGTTTCCACTGGACACGTCCAAAGAGTCAGCTGTATTGTTACTTATTGATACCAAGGCTCGATTCGAACTGCATTGATTTTCCTTAAAATTTACGCATGTTGGTGTGAAAGAAGTATTCTTACTATGCTTGTGGGAATCAGAAATTTCTTTGATAAACTGAAGTGCCTGAAGATTGTTTTCACTTAAACTTTTTCTAGGTTTTAGTGAAGCCATGTTGTTATATAAAGCTCTTGCGAAGGCTGTGGGAGTATTATCATCGACATTTGAAAATATTTGTGACTTTTTGTGGCACTGGTGGTCGTCTATTGTACTTCGTGATTTTATTACTTCTACACCCTCTCTTTTCTTATTCGTTTGGTCCAATGGTAAGGCAGAGGTTTGCCCCCAGCATGTACTGTAATCAGGTAAGTCTTTCGTATTTTCTTTGTTTTTTCTCAGTGCGTCCTCACAATGTGAGAATGGATCGAATTCCTTTGATACAGAGTATTCAAAACTACACCAAGCTTCTCTAGCGCTTTTTTCTGGTCTTTCTGTTAACTGTTTAAAAAAGTCGAGGTCTTTTTCTGAATCACACGAGACTGCAGAACCTTCGGCAATGAGGGGGCATGTTATATATTCATCTTTTGAAATACAATCACGCTCCTCATCCTTTAATTTAGAATCAATCAAAGATAAATCATGGAGACTCGTATTTAAAGAGGAGCTGTCACCATTATTTTCCAAGTCTTTAATATTGAATGCTAACCGACAGGTATCAAATTTGGATGTTACATCGTGCTTTTCTTCCATAGATGACGTTTGTGACTTGTTTTTTGTCTCCATTTTTTGACAAAATTCTATGTTTTCTGGCATCTCCTCGCCTTTTACATCAAACAAAATCTCATTTTGAGCTCCCTCCGCTATAGTAGTTTTTATAACTGGAGGTTCTGGTGGTTTGATAGAAAATAGTGATAAATCTCCACTCTGAGGTGAACAATCCATGCTATTTATATCTTCTTGAAAGTTGCATTGTTCTTTTGGATTACTCTCTGTCTCCAGGTTAAAGAGCTTTTTGTACTTTTTAGTTTTAAACATTTGTTAAAATTTATGGTCAAACCAAACCGTAGATGTTAAATATCGGGACCACCTATTTAAAGAAAATTCAAGTATATTAGTAAAAAATCATAGACAACTTGAAATCCAAGTTCAATTTGAACTTTAAACTCTAATGTACATATATTAAAAAGTTGTAGTTACTTTTCGAGATTACTACTACTAATACATATATATATATGTGTGTGTGTGTGTGTGTAAAAAATATTATACTACCTTTAAAGAAACGTTTTCTTATTACCAAAAGTAGCACCATCACTTGTATGTATTTTACGCCTGATAGAATAACTTGGAAAATGGTACTTTCAGTATTGTAACAATAAAATCTATTTAGCATTTAGATTATCAACCATTTGTAAGCCCTGAGTGTATAGTTGTAGAATTAAATAAAGCCCAGGAAGGTAAAAAAAACTGCAAAGATTTCAAACTAACAATCGCCTTTTTTNTACTAATACATATATATATATGTGTGTGTGTGTGTGTGTAAAAAATATTATACTACCTTTAAAGAAACGTTTTCTTATTACCAAAAGTAGCACCATCACTTGTATGTATTTTACGCCTGATAGAATAACTTGGAAAATGGTACTTTCAGTATTGTAACAATAAAATCTATTTAGCATTTAGATTATCAACCATTTGTAAGCCCTGAGTGTATAGTTGTAGAATTAAATAAAGCCCAGGAAGGTGAAAAAAAACTGCTAAGATTTCAAACTAACAATCGCCTTTTTGTTGGTTAATATATTTTGTTTAATTACAGGATACAACTAAAAGAGACTGTAAAAATGATAACAAGTAAAGAAATAAAGCTTTGGTTTCTTGTCAAGTGAAATGCTATATACTGAATACAATTTTCAAGATGATTGTCAGCATTTTACTTGAAAAGAATTTTTAGTGAGTTAAAAAACAACCATGTTTATGAATTTGGAAAATTGAAACCCCACCAACCAATATTCACATAGCTAAGCTCTTATGTTCATAATGAGAATACAGAGTGATTACAAAAACACATGTGGCTAAATCTCCTGCAGCTACTCCTCAAGGGAAGTTTACAATGCATAAATAACAGGCCATACAAGTCATGAACATAAAAAAAGCCTTATATACAGCTTTATATCAATATGCAACTCCTCATTGGGTATACAAATCTTACACATGCTTCATTTAAAGTCACCTTCAGCAGAATATAGCCACACATCAGATACCTAAAGTAGTAAAGATTCTCCATCAAAAATATTAATTTCAAATACTAGGTCTTATTTCAGGTCTGGTACTGGGATCCAAAATTCACAAAGATTTTCTTAGCCCTTTTTGTGAATTGTCCATACTCTATTGAGAGCGAAAGACATATCTTTTTAAAAAATTCCTTTTTTTGAAAATATCGCTACAAACTATGTTACTGTTGTTCAAGCCGTCATTGCAAATGCTAAATAATCACAAAGTCGATGTAAGAAAAACAGTTCCTGTCATTTTTAAAGAAAAAAATTGCTACACAGTCCCCAACTGTATTTCAGTTACAATTTGCAACAGTTCAGTTTGTACTCCATACAAAATAACCACTTTCGAAGACGGTGAGATAAAGAAAATGTTACAAAGAATCATATCAAAGCAATTTGCGACGCTCCAAAAATAAATAGCCAAATTCAGACTGGAAAATAAGAATACAAACCTGAGGAAAATAACACTAGAAGTATCTCCATCCACCTGTCCACTTTTGAATGCAGGAAATATCCAACATTATTGCTTAAAAGCAACACGTCTGTACCATTTGGTGGCAAAAACTACTATATCCAACTTTTGAAAAACCTAGAAAATGTGAGATAGTTTCACCTGCCCGAGTTGCAAAACTACTTGCTCATTTTCCTTCCATAGATTATTCACAGATCTTATTGTTGCTTGGAGATAGCCATCTGTTTCTAGATTTCGACGAAGTATCAAAGTACGTAACTAACGCTTTCTCTTTTTTTTTGCAACGAATTTTTTATATATTGCAAGTGGTTCCATATATTGGTGGAATTTAGATTTGTGCTTCTCGTGAGAAAATTTGCTTTGCGCAAATTTTGTGTTTACTCATGTTTTTTAACGCCTAAGAGCTTATATCATTTTAACGACTCAGTGTTCGATATCTCTTTGTAAATAAGTAGCTTTTCCCCGTGATTCATTCATATATAGTCAAACTTGTGATAAGGTTACTTATCAGTAATGACCAACTCTTCATAAGACCATTTGTTAGTTGCCCATGCATATTTCGTAGTGGTATATAATACTTTTTGGCTGTCTGGTAACCAAATTAAACATATTTTTTATATAGTTGGAGTTTTTTTATTTTGATTTTTGTTTTTTAATTATACTACTATTTAGTAAGAAATATTTAATTCAATAAACAGCGAAGGAAAAAAGCCTTCGAAAACAAAATTAAAGTGCTGCCCAGTAGTGAAGACTATATAAAGTGTCAAATGTAAGTGTTAAGTGATATTATTATTATTATTTACAAAATATATACTCCTCCTCCTCAGGTGCCGTGTCCTCGCAGAACGTTGGCGGTCATGCTTTTCCACAGGTCCCTGTTCTTTGCTGTCCTCAGTAGTTGCACTTCACTCGTGTTGGTGTACTCTGCTATGCCCTTCATATTTGTCCTTCTTGGTCTGCCTCTTCCCTGTCCCTTNAGTTGTAGAATTAAATAAAGCCCAGGAAGGTGAAAAAAAACTGCTAAGATTTCAAACTAACAATCGCCTTTTTGTTGGTTAATATATTTTGTTTAATTACAGGATACAACTAAAAGAGACTGTAAAAATGATAACAAGTAAAGAAATAAAGCTTTGGTTTCTTGTCAAGTGAAATGCTATATACTGAATACAATTTTCAAGATGATTGTCAGCATTTTACTTGAAAAGAATTTTTAGTGAGTTAAAAAACAACCATGTTTATGAATTTGGAAAATTGAAACCCCACCAACCAATATTCACATAGCTAAGCTCTTATGTTCATAATGAGAATACAGAGTGATTACAAAAACACATGTTGCTAAATCTCCTGCAGCTACTCCTCAAGGGAAGTTTACAATGCATAAATAACAGGCCATACAAGTCATGAACATAAAAAAAGCCTTATATACAGCTTTATATCAATATGCAACTCCTCATTGGGTATACAAATCTTACACATGCTTCATTTAAAGTCACCTTCAGCAGAATATAGCCACACATCAGATACCTAAAGTAGTAAAGATTCTCCATCAAAAATATTAATTTCAAATACTAGGTCTTATTTCAGGTCTGGTACTGGGATCCAAAATTCACAAAGATTTTCTTAGCCCTTTTTGTGAATTGTCCATACTCTATTGAGAGCGAAAGACATATCTTTTTAAAAAATTCCTTTTTTTGAAAATATCGCTACAAACTATGTTACTGTTGTTCAAGCCGTCATTGCAAATGCTAAATAATCACAAAGTCGATGTAAGAAAAACAGTTCCTGTCATTTTTAAAGAAAAAAATTGCTACACAGTCCCCAACTGTATTTCAGTTACAATTTGCAACAGTTCAGTTTGTACTCCATACAAAATAACCACTTTCGAAGACGGTGAGATAAAGAAAATGTTACAAAGAATCATATCAAAGCAATTTGCGACGCTCCAAAAATAAATAGCCAAATTCAGACTGGAAAATAAGAATACAAACCTGAGGAAAATAACACTAGAAGTATCTCCATCCACCTGTCCACTTTTGAATGCAGGAAATATCCAACATTATTGCTTAAAAGCAACACGTCTGTACCATTTGGTGGCAAAAACTACTATATCCAACTTTTGAAAAACCTAGAAAATGTGAGATAGTTTCACCTGTCCGAGTTGCAAAACTACTTGCTCATTTTCCTTCCATAGATTATTCACAGATCTTATTGTTGCTTGGAGATAGCCATCTGTTTCTAGATTTCGGCGAAGTATCAAAGTACGTAACTAACGCTTTCTCTTTTTTTTTGCAACGAATTTTTTATATATTGCAAGTGGTTCCATATATTGGTGGAATTTAGATTTGTGCTTCTCGTGAGAAAATTTGCTTTGCGCAAATTTTGTGTTTACTCATGTTTTTTAACGCCTAAGAGCTTATATCATTTTAACGACTCAGTGTTCGATATCTCTTTGTAAATAAGTAGCTTTTCCCCGTGATTCATTCATATATAGTCAAACTTGTGATAAGGTTACTTATCAGTAATGACCAACTCTTCATAAGACCATTTGTTAGTTGCCCATGCATATTTCGTAGTGGTATATAATACTTTTTGGCTGTCTGGTAACCAAATTAAACATATTTTTTATATAGTTGGAGTTTTTTTATTTTGATTTTTGTTTTTTAATTATACTACTATTTAGTAAGAAATATTTAATTCAATAAACAGCGAAGGAAAAAAGCCTTCGAAAACAAAATTAAAGTGCTGCCCAGTAGTGAAGACTATATAAAGTGTCAAATGTAAGTGTTAAGTGATATTATTATTATTATTTACAAAATATATACAGGATAACCAATTTAAAAATGTTAAAAATATATACATATTTACAAAAACTTATTTACATATTTACAAAAACTTATTTACATATTTACAAAAAAAAAAAGAAAAAAAAAGTATTTGAGAAATCTGATTCACTCACAGATTCGAAATCTGAAAAATTTAAAACCTCGATCGATTCACTGAAGTTTAACTTGAAAGATTGAATGTGATTTGTTAAACCCGCCTGAGAGTTTGGACTGTTTTCAGTTTAATTTGAAGCTAGAAGCCAAAATTAGATTTATACAAAATATAAAATCATTCTTTATTTAGATGGAAACTTTAAAAACTTTGTCAAATAAAACTATTAATTCTTTTGTCGAGGTCGCACTTCGAACTTCAATTAGCAGTCCATTATATAATTTTGCCCCAAGAAATCTAAAACTTTTCTTCGTAGACTCCAGTTTCAGACGGGTTAACATTTTTCCTTTATTTCTTGTCCTGTTTTTCATAACTGCGAAATACCCTTTGAAATTTTCACACGTATTATGATTGATACAGTTGAAAACCTGAATACACGTACGACGTTTTTGTAAAGTACTTATTTAGTATACTACTAAATACCTTTTTATAAAATAGGATTATATTTGTTATTTACGTCAATAATTGCGGGAATAGATTACTACAACTACCCGTTTTCTCTACCTGCGTGAGATTGTGCAGAAACATTGCTAATACTTCTCCAAGTTCTCCTGTCCTCTGCGGTTTCATTCGATTTATCTTTAGTGAGATCAGACCAATGCTCAATCTTGTCTACCCAGCAAGTTAGCTTTCCAGTTTACCTTCCGTTACATAAACATCATCAAAAAAGGAAAGAAATAGCCTAGCTTTGTACACCAAAGGCATTGTCAAGTCACTCAGTCAGTCATCTGACATTGATCCTCTAGTCCACAGTTGAAGTAATTAAAGTCTTTACTCCTGCAAAGATCTCTCGGATAATACCTATAATAATAATAATACTTGAGGGAAATACAATGCCAACTGGTATGTATGAAATGAAGTTACAGTGGCTCTGAAAACATCCAGTCAAAACCATAATTTTCTACATTTTAATGCCATAAATTTTGCTATGTCTCAATATTTTTAAGGATTTTTTATTTTGAGCTTTAATATATGACATCTGTAAATATTTGCTTATTGGGTCCGTTTATGGTAATAGGGTTAGAGGAAGACCTAAGACAAGGTTCAGTGACAATGTATACGAATATGGTGGTGGGCGAAGTTTTACTCATCTGCCCCCCTTGGCACAGGACAGAAATGCATGGAGAGCCACGGGTGTTCAGCTCAATGAACTATCTATTTAAATAATAATAATATGGAATTATTTTCGTTTGTATTTGGCTTGTATCTAATTATAATTGCTTTCATTTCTGACAACAATAGCCTGGCGTCAGTTTTTTACTCTTCGAATTTAAGCACGTGCGCTTCTATAAAAGAAGAATCAATGACATAATTTTTAACTTTATTTATCAAAATGGCAACTACCAACGACGGCCAAAGAAGTATAACGCATGTTGGCAAGGGAGGAGGGGGTACTTGCCTGCGAAGAGGTGCGAACAAGGGGGAGGGGGTGTCGAAAAATGTCCAATTTTATACGAATGTAATAAATGGATGGTCCCGTAGTAGGTAAAGGGAGCAAAATAATTCTCAAAGAGAGACATTTTTAAAAGGATAGGCTTTTTCTTTGTGTAAATATTATTGCTACTTTGCTACTCAATGAATTACCTTTTTAAAGAAGAAGAAGAAGTGCATCACTTTTTTACATTTTTCCTTCAAAGGGCATTTACTGTCCTAGGAGCAATTACAATCTGACATATTATTGCATTTACGTTCTTTTATGACAAAGTTATCTCTAATCCTACAAAAGTTTTTAAAAATAATCCAGTTTATAAGAATAACAAGTCTTAAATGACATCAAATTACGTAGTGTAAAAAGAAAATACAAGGGATGAATTTTCATTAGCTGTCTGTGTTCTATTCCAATTTATTCCTAAACACGTTATTTTTGTCTTCCAATGACGTAGAATAGTTAAATTTGCTACATATTCGTCCAGCACAGTTTGTAGTCTTTAATTCAACAATTAGTAAAAACTGATCTTAGTAAATTTCTTCATGAAAATACTATGTACTATAAGAATATACGCAGGCAAGTACCCCCTCCTCCCTTGCGAACATACGTTATACATTTTTTGGCTGTCGTTGGTAGTTGCCATTCCGATAAATAAAGTTTAAAATTATGTCATTGTCATCGTAGAAAAAGAATCGTACAAAATTCCAACAGGAACAAGAACAAGAGCAAGAGCAAGAACAAGAGCAAGAGCAAGTGCAAGAGCAATAGCAAGAACAAATGTAAGAACAAGAGCAAGTGCAAGAGCAAGTGCAAGTGCAAGAACAAGAGCAAGAACAAGAACAAGGACAAGAACAAGGACAAAATAAGAGAAAGAACAAGAACAAGGACAAGGACAAGAGCAAGAGCAAGTGCAAGAACAAGGGCAAGAACAAGGGCAAGAGCAGGAGCAAGAACAAGGGCAAGAACAAGGGCAAGAGCAGGAGCAAGAAAAAAAACAAGAACAAGTCCAAGAGCAAGAGCAAGAGCAAGTGCAAGTGCAAGAACAAGAACAAGAACAAGAACAAGAACAAGAACAAGAACAAGAACAAGAACAAGAACAAGAACAAGAACAAGAATAAGTACAAGAACAAGAGCTCATTTCAGAGTAAAGGTGACATACGTGGTACAAGAAACTTAGCTAACTTATATGTAGTTGTACCTGTAAAGGCAAAATTGCTCTAAATGGAAGACAGCCTTCAACATTAGGTTTATGAACTTTTCATAGACTATAAAGTCCCTATATGCAAACCAGATGGTCTTAACTTATTTTACACATCCTTGGTGATGGAACCTTTCTCAAGCAATTTGTTAAGAACTTTACGAACTTTTATTTTAACGTTTATGATGACATTAAGTTTACTATCAATACCACATTTGATTTTACCAAACTTAGTTGTATCGCTTAATAGATTCTTAACTCTATAAACAGAAAAAAACCTAATTGACAAGAACTACAGTATTAACCTCATCCGATTTTTGAACAACAACGTCAGGATTGTTTGTCAGTGAAATTAATGCTCTTTATTTACGTATTTGTATTCTTGTATAAATATCTGTTAGCACTTACAAAATTCCAGTTCTAGCTAATGATCGAAATGATGAACGAAACGTCGTAAATATAATTATGTGTCATATGAATTGTATCTTTTTAACAAGAAAAAGAACAAAATTAGTACCTTTTTCGCGTTGAGTTTTGAAAGTGCCGGTTAATAAAAAGCACATGTGTTTGAAATATCTTATGATGCATTCGAACTACAAGAGCTATTTACTTTATGTAAAAAAAACCATAAAAATTAAATATTCACGATTATTACTGTAAAATAGACATTCAGTCTGAGCCTGCATAGTAAGCTTAGCTTTAACTTAAGTTTAGTTCCACGTAAATATTTTGCTGCCATTCCCTATATATTACTTACACAGTTGATCTTGAAGAATTAAGCTATTTCTGATTTTCTGTAACGTCTTCTCCCAGTGACATCAGAGCTATCAAATTATCGCTTCTCTCTATTTCAGCTACAGTACTACTGATAGCCATTGAATTTTAGAGTAGTGTGCACTTTTATGATTAATTTGAAGAAGAATAACAAAACAACAAGCAAGGATTTCCGATTATCTCTATTATTTAATTAAATAATCAGTAGCGTTTACGGGAATTATACAATTTCATTTGGTTATGATTTGAACAAGGCCATATGTTGTTTTAATCCTTAAAGTATTTTTCAAATGCCGAACTCAGTAGCCTTTTGAAGTCTGCAAAGCTCAATTACATTTCACTTCTGCTGATATACATGCCGCCAGACTTCATTTAAGAATATTCTCTTTGTAAAACAGCTGTAACACTGAAGATGTAGTAGCCCAGCAAAAGCATACGACACAAGACATTGTGCTACTATTGCGTTCATTCTGAAAATAGCGTTAGCATTCTCTGTGAATTTCATCCAAATCCACCGATCACTTTTAGAGTTGTTTGGTTAACAAACAAACAAACAAACAAACAAACAACAAGAAACCGGGGAAACAGAAAAGAAACAGAAAAACAGTGTTAAGAAGTGACTCGTTTAAAAAGTCCTGAATTCCTAGTTGGGCACTTACGTAATACATGTGGCCATTTGACAACACACGTTATTTTTCAGTTATTCAAGAGACAGACCTCATTGTGTTTCAGAACATAAACAAGAAGGAAATTAGTTTCTGAAAAAACCTGTATCTTTCTCGCTTCTATCCCTCGTTATGGCTAGAGATATAAGTTTAACAAACTGAAAAACAGAAAAATAGACTTACAGATAAACAGCAAAACAATAAACAGACTTGGAGACAAATACAGGCACACAGATCAGCAGATGGGCAGACAAAAATACAGAAAAACAAACAGACAAACGCAGGCCCGAAAATGTGGCCTTCTTGGCGGAGTTACTGTAGAAAAAATTGACATGGTCTATTTCAATTTGTATCTGTTTATCTTCCCAACAAGAAGTAAAAAACCATATGACTTCGCATTTAACTTAATTTTGTCAAAATGACGAAAGACAGTGCAAGTACAAAATAAAAGCATCTTGTAGTTGTCTCTTTTTCTAATATTCCTACTTTTTTCTTTCCTCAGCAGAAGAGAACCATTAAAAACATGCCCGGATTTATTGCGGTCAAAACTACAACAATTAGACATTTAATATTAATATGTTCTCTTACCTTTTAACTGTTTTTTGTTCTTGTTACAAAGATGTCGTTAGTTTCATAATTTAAATTCAACATTCGTCATTGTGGGTAATATAACACAATCTCTGGTACCTTTAATACAACTACACCTTCATGAACCTCAACTCAAAATAACACAGGAAGATTCGATCATTCGGTAATGTAAACATAAGGTTTCATTAGTCGCAATGGTTTTAATTATTGTAATAAAATTTAGACCAGCTTAGTACTGTGTTAGAGAAAATCTAGCTTTGGGATTAATTTTGAGTATCAAACAGAGTTTGACCGTGCATTTCATTTTTCAAATTAAGTAAGACTGTGGGGAACTCACGATTTTGTATATTCTCTTCTTTTTCTACTACAGACGCGCTTTGAACACTGAACTTTTACTTTATAACACAATTAGAACCACTACAAATCAACACAATTAGGGACAAGTATAAATAAACCTCAGCTTGAGAACTCTAAAGAGCTAAAAAAACAAAAATTTGTAAGAAGATAAAGGTTAGGCTTTATCAAATATTTAATTAAGTTAATTACGACCAAATGAAAAACAATTAGATGAAACGAAAATGTAGTTCTACAGGAGGGTCTTGACCATTAGCTGGTCTGACTGAGTGACAAACGAAGAAGTGTTCGCTCTAAAATGGACGATAAGAAGTTTGATCAAGTCAATAAAAGCAATAAGCGTTGTTTTGACATGTGAATGGAATGGAGCAGCCTAGTGGAAAACAAGCACAAGTAGTGTAATAATGTTATTCCCGCACGTCCACCCTCTTAGCCATATCTGCTTCCGT
>RDPX01000078.1:1201480-1218339 GCA_003991215.1 Morbakka virulenta | reverse complement strand
TACTACTACTACTACTATTACTACTACTACCACTACTACTACCACTACCACTACTACTACTATTACTACTACAACCACTACTACTTCTATCACCACCACCACTACTACTACTACTACTACTTCTATCACCACCACCACTACTACTACTACTACTACTTCTATCACCACCACCACTACTACTACTACTACTACTACTACTACTACTACTACTATTACCACAACAACAACTACTACTACTATTACTATTACTTTACTACTATTAACACTACTACTACTATCACTACCACTACCACTACTACTACTACTACTACTACTATTACTACTACAACCACTACTACTACTACTACTACTATTACTACCCCTACGAATTCTACTATTTCTACCGGTACCACCACCCTAACGACCATTACCACTACTACTTCATATTATCTTTAACTATTTGCTTCACATTATTTGAATTGTACTTAGTTCTGTCTAATTTCCTTTAATTACCTTTACGATTAGTCCCTCGTGTTACCAGTAGTTTAGAACTTTATTTGTAATAAACCTGAATGTTAAAGGTGAAATACTTTGGATAGAGTAGAAAATCCTCAAACGTTTTGTCGAGGTCGTTTAAAAACAATCTGAATATCTTGTTTTTTTAATGGTAAAATCTTCTATCCTGCGTACTATTACTTTAAAAATGTATGGTCAGCTGGTTAAAAATGTCTCTGCCATTGTCACCCGTAGAAAAAATTCACTCCAGTTTGTACGAGGATAGCAAAATACTGATGAGATTATACCTAGGGGTTGTCAATTATACATGATTTTCTTTTTCAGAAGCAACAGTTTTGGACTTAATTTTCAAAAAAATCCTATTTAAGGGACCTGTAAGTCACCAACAGAAATATTTGTCAATGTATTTTGCTATAGACAGCTTAGTTGGACAAAAATTGAATTTTCTTACACCTTTTAAGTAATATCTCATAAAAATTTTGTGGCCATATCGTTCCTACACCAAGTCATGAAAAAATGATAAATAAAAGTCAAAAAACAATAAACACTTATAGAAATACTACTTCCGAATGCTATTTTTAATATCGCGAGGCTTTACTATTTTAGACTCATTTTACTCATAAATTCTGTCTCAACGTTTCGTCAATCCCTTTTCACATACTCATATGAATGAGATAAAACTGCAAATTACAGTTATATAATATATAAGGTTTTGAAAATGATAATATGATGAGCAGTAAGCAAAAAATCATTGGAATAACAAAATGAGCTGTTTGCAAAATGATTGTAAATATAGTAGAATTCATCAAATATTTTACTGTGTTTACTGGTGCCAACACTTAAGTTGGAAATAAAGTAGAAATCAAAAAACAAATAATTAAGTTTAGAAAAAAAGTATGTTCGCTTCGTTCTTTTGAAGAGCGTTATCAGAAAGGAACTTTTAATTTCCTTTTCTTTTTGTTCGTGTCTTCCTTTCTCTTTCTTTCTTTTTCACGTTCTTTCTTCCTACTTTCTTCATTTTAATTGCTGTCTTCACCCCTCTTTTCTTGTCTCTTAGATTTATTTCTTTCTGGTTTTATCTTTGTACTATTCCTTTCTTTTTCTTTCTTCCACTGTTTGTTTTTCTCTTTCTTTCTAATGTTTTTTTATGTTTATTGTTTTTCTTACCTTTGTTTAGTTTTCTCTCTATTCTTTTTTCTTTTTCTTCTTTATGGTTGTTAACTTGCACCTTTCATTTTTCTCTTTCGTTTTGTTTCTTAACCAATGTTTCTCGGTAAGAATTGTATTGACATCGTCACCAGTCTTTGATTTGAACAAGTTGACCGAGAATCACAACTTTATCGATATACTGTATCAATGCATCAAAATTTGCAAAATACTCAACCCATTCTATACTCCTAAAATATTCTAAATTCATTGACACTTTCTGTAAACATCAATGACCACAATTAAGTAACATATAAATACCTTTGCTTCATTCTTTTTAATCATCTTTTTATATTTTATATATTTTGATATTTTTATTTCTTTTAACAAGAATGTTTTCATATATTTATGTTTAGTCTGCCATCAAATAATTTAATAAATATTAATGTGCTTACTATCACTGAGAAATTAAGTTATTACTGAGTGTGAAATCAAACCCATTCCCTAAAAAACGTTTATATTATTGAATAAAAGGTACAATAGAGATGGGAGCTTTCTAATGATTGGAGTCGTAAGATGTTTCTGAGCTACGTTCAGAGAGATACTTCTCCCTTCGTTAGGCTATTAAAGTGATTAAATACAGCCTTTATTATACCACGATAGTGCGGAGCTATGTAGTGCCCGGGACCAAGTTGTTTTGAGGAGTGGCACCATACTGGTTTTGTGTTTGTTATGTTTCTTTAACATGTGCTTGTTGGCATACTTTTGGAAGAATAAAAAGTATACTGCTGATGTGATTGCATTGTTGTAGCGAATGGATTGTTTCTTTTATTTTTTTTATTTTCTTGTTATTGTCATGGTTTTCTTGTCTTTTATCTCTTTATTTTGCCAGTCAAAGGTGTGATCTTGGGTAAAACCGTTTTACTCTGTTTCATGACTCTTGGTGTCACCTTTTTGGAGATTATTAGAGCAATATGTGGAGATGATATTCCAAAACCCTGTCCAAATCTAGAAAGAACATAAATCAAGAGTGCTGAATTTACCAATCAGTTAAGGTTCACTTTAAGATCCCTATACAACTATGTGGTCACAAACAATCTATGGCTTCATTGTCCAGTTGCCACAAACAGATTCAGGAGTATACTTCCTTTCTGATGTACTCCTTCCTTACATGGTCTTTTAATTTGTACTGACATGCCCTCCTGCACATCTTTACTGCTTCCACGCCCATTCTCTTGACGTCTTGAGCTATCAGAATTGTTTTGACACCGATCGTTTGTGTCCTGCCTTTCACCCTTGATGGTAAACTATTTCTATCTTTTCGCTAAAAACGTAAAGAATTGTAAAACTTGAAAAATACATTTGCTTTTCTTTAACCACTTTTAACCATCATTCCAATATCCGTTCTTGTAAACTGGGAAAATATTGCAGATGATAAACTTCAATATGTGTGCCAATATCAAATTTTAAAAAATATTACCTTTAGTATAAAGTATGAAAAAAAGGGAAAAGCTGATGTAATAAAATCCTCTTTTTTTCACTGCTGTCTTCCTTCCAGCCAATGTTGGAAATCGGTCCAAGTGGCCATATTAAATTGGAATGTCATAACGAGGCTATATTAGCCCAGGAAAACAGACCAACCCCAGATCGAGACTCAGGCATTGCTTGCTCATTGAGAGGCAGCTTAATGATAAAACTTTGGAAACGAGGTGTGAAAAGTGTAAGTAATATTTAGCAAGAAATCTGAATGGTTGTGCACCTGTATATTTTCAAGGAAAAACTTGACATGACTGTGTTCTACAGTTATTCACACTCATATAAAATCGCTTTTGAGTGGTGGCTTGCCAGTGAAGGCGATTAAAACAAAAAAAACCCAAAACGATTTACATTATCAGGAAAGATGACGTTGTATTCCAGGAGTATGTCAAGTCTGGGCAATTCGCTAAGCTCGATGTAAGGGGAGCAAGTATTTTGGGCTGCTGGCTTTGATATGATATTCCTTCTCAATGTCCCTACTTGGCCCGACATTGAACGAAAGCTGCAACATCTTTACTGACATAATTATAAATAGCCCCTTGCTGTAAATGTACCATTTGAAAACAGAGAAGCCTTATTGTAATGTTCGTGTAATTAAAGTTATGTGTCACTTTGTCTCTGAATTGAATAAATTCTTTGAGAAACCTATTAAAATGATGTAAAACATATTTCTGTCCATGCTGCACGAGCACATATGAGCATGACAACTTGATCTAATTAAACAATCAAAGTTTTGTTTTATTGGTATATTCCATATTGAGTAATCTTAAGGTTATATGCATGTGTGCATGTATGTGTTTTTACTCTTTTATTGGTTTGCATGTATGTGTTTTTACTCTGTATGTGCGTGTGTGTGTGTACGTGTGTGTATGTATGTGTTGGTATGATATGGTACATTGTTTTCGTTCTTTTAGACTGATAGATACCATTAACAGATCAAATAACGCCTGCTTCTTCAAGACACCTGGTTTTGACATCGTTGGTAATGATCAGTAGCCAACGTTTTGTTTGATTCGATCGAGACGTTGATAAACTTTGGCATAGCAATCATTTGTGCATTTACTTTGTACTTTCTCTTTCATGTAGGCACAATCATTTTTTATACTGTTCCTTTTCTTCACTTTTACATATTGTATCTGTCTTTTAGGAGGTGTCGATTAGTATATCTGCTTAGCTTTAATTTATTATCTTTTATATTTACATATCGTTATCTCCATATTCATGCAATGTTTATTATATACCTTTTTTACTCCTGGACATGTGAACTTACGATCCATTTGTCATGCACCAATCCAACCCATTCACCATCTTTTTCACTCACCTATGCATCAATTCATCTCTCTATCCATTTTCTTTTTGCGAACTGGTTAATTTAATGTTTCAATATCTTGCTTGGTGAAAAATTTCATTGATTTACTTATTTACTTTTACTAAACATATAAATCAATATCTCTTTAAAAATTGACATAACATTTTACCTTTTATCCATTCATCTATTCGTCCATCTATCTATCTATCTATCTATCTATTTATCTATCTATCCATAACTATATCTTAATCTTTATCTTTATTTTATCTATATCTATATCTATATCTATATCTATATCTATAGCTGTAGCGCGCTACAGGATAGCACTCAGTGTTGAGTACAACGGAACTTTATTTCTTATTCTTGCATCATAACGTTTTATATAACAGTGTAGAGCTCCTTGTAAATTCTGTGAAAACTGTAATAAATAACAAATCTTACTATACTCTCTGTTCTATGGTGACAATGGTGACAATGGTGACCATTAATTACATAAAATTAGATACAAGTTTGAATGAATACAGCAAAGGATAATACATGTAAACAAGGGGCTGAACTAAATACAACTTTCACAAGATCATAATGCACAGCGTACAGAGCAAGTCTTATTAATAGTGGTCTCAAGATATTCTTTGATGAGGTACACAGTTACTGATAACAATTAAAATATGGTTGTACATACCTCTTTCCACGTTCCTGTGGGTAGCTAAAACTTTCTTATTTCTTACACATTTTGGCACCACTTCCTCAGCACGGACTTTGGCCCAACAAAAAAACTGCTTGCGGGAATAAAAGGGTGAATCATCGATTTTCATGCATCAGCAGCTCCACAACCGATCACATTACAGCCAAAACCAATCAACAGGTCATCAATCGTTGGCCAGCCGGAACAGAGACCGTGATAGAAGCTTCCTCTCTTCCACAATCAACAACAAGAAGTCAGCAGGAAACATGTGAATCATCTGAATCACACACATTTTGGCTTTGACGTCTCACACATGTCCGCAGTTACACTCCCGCTTTAATTTGACCACGGATTGGCAAATTAACCTTCGACTAAAGGATAGCCACTACCTACTACCTGTAAGCAACTAACTACACTAACTAGTAACTAACTCAAGTCATCAGCGATACGACTAACTACCCTCTTCTTAGGGTTCAACTAAAACCTTGACTGTATTAATTGGCTTGTCAATTATTGTTTGGCTGGGAGTTTTAATTCTAACTGATCTCACCGAACCATCACTGCTCATCTTGGTATCCATGACAAGAGCTAATTGCCAATCATTTTTCAACACATTTTCATCTTTCAGTAGTACAACTGTTCCAATCTTAATATTGGGACGAGTCTTCTGCCACGTCTGGCGAGGCTTGAGACTAGACAGGTACTCCTTTTGCCAACGTCGCCAGAACTGATCTGCTACGAATTGAGCACGCTTCCAGCACTTCCTCTTCAAAGTTGTCAGGCTAGTCTTGAATTTGGATCTGAGAAGGTGAAAGCGGTGAAGGGCTGCCGCTTTACTACCACTCCAAAATGTGTGATACCTGAGAGGCAAGGACATCTGAATAAACCCTTCATCCTGGCAAACAGTTGATGTCATCACGTCTGAGAATCTCTTATCATCTATGGGCAAGGCCACAGATTCTTGGTCATTAGTGTCGGCAAAGTCTGACCCCAAAGATCTCAAAACCAGATCAGGGCTGGTGTCTTGACTTCTGGCGACTGAACTAATTCCATGGTTTGCAGCAGCGTCATCTACATTGCCAGCCTTACCAACAATAGGCCATCCAAGGTCAGTCAGTGTCGCATATGGTTCATTGGGATTGCCGGAGACAACTTGGCGAAGTATCAATGCCTTCGGGCAGTTGCACCCAATCAAGAGGCCTACCTTGCAACCTAGAGGATTAACTATTTTCTCAGCTACCGACTGTAAATGGGGCCATTGATTGGCTTTCTTAGCGGTAGGCAGATGAGTACAGTACATTGAAATGCAGATCCACTGCTATGGATGACTTAAATCCTCTAACAACAAGGTCTGACACTACAGAGCTTTCAGATGAATTTCCCCTTGAAGTCATTGTTGTCAAAATTAAAGTGCTCTTTGTTTTTGGCGCATTTGATTGCACACATCTTAAACCATCAAAGTCACATCTGACTGGCTATCTAACATTGAATAAACAAGAACTTCTTTTTCAGGGTTGCTCTAGTGAGAGAGCCAAACCGGAAAAATTTGACAACTGGCAAAGTTCTTTGAGCATTTATCATTCAGTACTTTGCCACATGATCCTTGCAGATCTGGAAACTGTTGCACATCCGATTTTGCCTCAAGCTTTACCGTTTCACTCACCGTTGTTTCAAGAGTGGCATCCCTTTGACCTGCCTTCATTTTAAGCAAGTTTGCTTGATCTTGATGCAATGATGTGGCAAAGTTATCCGGAAAGTTATCCCTGCCCAAAAGCGAAAAAGAAAGGCTGCAGACCAAAATTGGGAATTTTACTTAGAGTTGTAAGATTTTCAAAAATTGTTCACATATATGTATTTTACGCATTCTAACTTTAAATTTACAAATACTTTTATATGAAATATAAATGAACTTTGCCACATCACTTTGCCACTCCATTCACATTTGGATTTACTTTTACATTGCTTTTAGTGGTGTCCTAGCAATAGATACCCAAAACAAAGCCTGTTTTTCAGTACGAACTCATGTCGTGTTTTTATGTCCCTATTACCAAGCATAAAACATTCAGCTGTTGCATGATTGACTTTGTTACAATATAAGCATTTTAAAGGGTTTTCTACTTTCTGAGTTACTTCACTCTTTAAGGTGCTGTGGTGATAAGCCTTGTTCTTCTTGTGGGAGATGCTAGCTCTCGGTAAAGAAGTGGCCCGTGGTTCACTGGCCACTTCAGCTTCAACGTTTATAAACTCAACAAAATACTTAAACCTGGGGTAACAATCCCGCTCAGTCTTAGACTTGGCAACCTTTCTTGCCCATCGATTTACTAGTTAATTTGGTAGCTTAGCCAAAATCTTTCTATTTTCTCTTAAATCGTTCAAGATCTCTAGTTGCCCAAATGTCTGCATAGCCACAAGACACAACAAATTGATTGCCAAACCGAGCTCTGAGAGTTTTGTGGGCCATGTCATAAGCATCATCATTGCCCATTATGAAATAGCCACTGATCACTTCTTTAGCTCGGCCACCTACAAAACATTTAAGATAATGCATCTTTTCTATGTTGCTACATGACTGTGCCGATCAATGCTGAGAAGGCTGCATTCCATTCACTGAAACATAGAGGGTCCCCTGTAAATACTGGCGGTTTAGGTGCTGTGAGGCGTGATGTGGCCAATGCATCAACCAAGCTCTTTACGAGGCTATCATTGTATCTATCTACAGATGGAGCTGCAAGGCTAGCAAGAGGTTTGATACCCTGCTTTTCTTGCATTTATTTCATCATTTTTAATCTGAACATCTAGCTCATTGCTACCTTTTTCTGCTTCGAGTTGAGCACGTCTGGCTCGACTAGAGACTGAACTGTCGCTACGAACACTTTGATTAGCAACTGACCTTACTTCACCAGGCAGAATGCCTCTTACACTAACTACAGGTTCACTTTCCTGTCTCCTTTCATTTAAAACATCTAACAGGATACTTTGATCAGCTGTTAGCCTATGAACAAGCCGCCTCAGCTCCACGTCATTTGTTGACAAGTTCCTCGTTCCTTCATGCAGATCTCTGATTGATGTCAAACTATTATCCACTAACTTGATATGCCCATTAATTTGTTCGGTTCTAGGGGAAAAAAACCCAGAAAAAATTCCCCCGGAAAAGATCCCCTTGAAAAATCCCCCTGGAAAATATCCACCGTAATATGCTCCCATTAAAAATTCCTTCCAGAAAAACTCCCCCCGGAAAATATCCTCCCATGAAAAAAATGCTGTCTGGAAAACGGTTCCATGCGCACGCTTTGTCTGGAAATTTCACAATGCTGTCGGGAAAGAAAAGAAATTAAGTTGTTTTGCGAAGATCCAATTGTTGTTTTAACTTGCGAAAAATCAGTTGCTGTCTCGACCTTGTCAAGACACGTAGATGGAGTTCGTAACATCGCAGAAAGGGAAACACAAACGGATTCATGAAGTGCATGTTTATGTGTTCCAAAAAGACCTTGAGAATGATTTGCGATAGTTTGAATGTGTGATGAGAAGGGCAGGACAATGTAAGGTAAAACTGAAGTTGACGTTCAAGGTGAACCCGTTGAAACAGTGAATGAGAATACCCACCCACCCTCTGAGACAAAATGTGATGCAGTGCGATTAAAAAGTCAGATTAAAGATCGAGCAGAAACAACAAGAGATACACCACAGCAGATTCACACAGCGGTTTCAGAGGCCTCTGAAACCGCTGCGACAACCAAGAATTAAAAACCAAGAATTAAAAACCATTCTTTCACAAAGGCAAGATGATGCAGCTCAACCAATCAACCTGTCGACAGAGCAGCAGTTCCTGCTATACCTTTTCCTTCCAATGAAACTTTGAACGGTGAACAGTTTCTTCTTTATGACAGTGGTGTTGGAAACAATACACGTATTTTGGTATTCGTCACCAAGCAATCCCTTCGATTGTTGGCTACCTTTGACGATTGGTTTGGTGATTGAACTTTCAAAGTCTAACCAGAAATATTTTTTCAGCTGTACACGATCCGGTACTTGTTTGTTATTCCCCCCCACCACCACCACCACCACCAAGATCAAAAGTGTCACACTGAAACAATTCTCAATTACACACTGAATTACAAACTTGTGCAAACGGTCATGCCATGACGCTACAACTACGAGCAAAAGGCGAAAGATGGAGATGCCGCTCAGGTGACTGCCGAACGGAACAACCTTTACGAAAAGATACTTGGCCACAGGGCTCAAAATTGAGCTAAAGAGACATTGTTTTCTTAATATATTGCTGGTCGAAAGAATACACCAAAATTACATTTGGAAGGGAAGAACTTGGTATAGGGAAAAACGCCACAATTGACTTCAATAATTATCTGCGAGAGGTATGTGCAGCGGACCTACTTACCAAACCTTTAGTAATTGGTGGACCGAATATGACTGTGGAAATAGACGAGTCGCTTTTTCCAAGACGGAAAAATAACCAAGGTCGTGTGTTGCCCCAACAGTGAGTGTTTGGTGGATGGTGTCGGGAAACAAGAGAATGCTTCATGTATGCCGTTCCTGATCGCACTGCAGCACCTTTACTACCGATAATTGAGGCATCGATACGTCCAGGAACTACTATAACATCAGATCTCTGGAGAGCATATGGTGGCAAAGTAGCAATGCAAGGTATGGGTTTCAATCACCTGACGGTGAATCACAGTCTTTTCTTTGTTGATCCTCAAACTGGAGCGCACACACAAAACGTGGAAAGATCTTGGAAATCAGCAAAGGAACGTAATAAACGACATAATGGCACACACAGACACATGTTGGATTCATATTTGTGCAAATGGATGTAGAGACAAAGACATCGGAATGCGGACATGTTTGAAGTTATATTGGCTAATATTGCAGCATATTGGTCACCCCAGTAAAATATTAATAAATAATAATAATGTAAAATATAAAGTAACAACAAAAATCGAGTATTGTTTCAGTGTGACACTTTTGATCTTGGGAGGGGGGAATAACAAACAAATACCCACGATCCATGCAAAAGTAAATCAACGTGTTATACCTTGTGCATACGCACTACTCCCAAATAAAACGCAACCGACGCACACACTCTTTCACAAGATTTTAAACAGGGTACAGGCAATAGGAAACGCACCCACAACAATGCTTTTTTATTTTGAAGTTGCTGCAATTAACGCATTTTCTGGTGTTTTCCTGTGGTTGCTTTTTCATTTCTCCTCGAACAACCTCCTCGAACATTTGGAAACGTATTCAAGCATTTGGCCTGCAAGAAAGATACAATAACGATGCTGAATTTTCGCTACATTTAAGAATGATTGCAGCTGTCGCATTTGTTCCTCCTAATGACACTGTTGCCGTCTTTGAAAAACTCAGTGGCGAAATCAGAAAAGCATACAACGCAGACGCTGATGGAATATTAGATTACATTCAGGATACAGACATCGGCCGATATTGGCAAAATGCCCCACGCGGGACTCCTTTATTTGCAATAGAGATGTGGAATATGTACCACAAGACGGAGCAGGAAATGCCACTTACAAACGCATTGAAGGCTGGCACAACCGATTTCAATCTTTGTGTGCAGGATGGCATTCTACAGTTTGGAGGTTACTTGACATGTTAAAGAAGGAGCAATCAGTCAATCGGGTAAAATTTCTTTAAGCCCAAGAAGGACATCCACCCCCAACACAAAGGCGTCGATATGTTGATTGCAATAGAAGAATTTTGGCCATTGTTTACGATTACCCAAATCGAGACCTCATGGGTTAATTGCGTGGCATTGCACACAACTTGGCGTTCTAACTTAAACTGAATTGATCTTGTACTGTTGTTTTTATTGAAAGGGCAATCGATTATCAGAAATGTTTCTCATTTTTGATTATACACCGCTTATATGTGAGGATAAGAATAATAAACAGAAGCCTCTGGGATTTTTACTAGAACTTAAGTTGGCGATATAGACGTTTTCGTTATCCCGTCGAAAAAAGAGCACTTTAAGTAACGCTCTTGTCTTTTTAACCATTTAAAAATCAACATACTTTCTAAACATTTTTGCATTATACATGCGCGTATGGCAGGTGACTTTGAGGTACTGTAATAAGCTATCCCATCTGATTTTTCGGAACGAGCTATGCAGATTTCCTTGCTCTTCAACGGGCAAATTATCAATGTGCACAACTCGGTCAGGTTTTCTTCTTCACAAAGGCAGAGGCAATGAGGCTGAAAAAGCGATTTTTACGAAGGGATATTTTGGGGGGGATTTTCTCATGGGAGGATATTTTCCAGGGGGGATTTTTCTGGAGGGAATTTGTAATGGGAGGCATATTACCGGGGGATATTTTCCTGACACCAATTTGTTTAATGGTTGGGCTTTCCATTAAAAGGTTTCTTCTAACTCCAGCATACATCTTAGAAACTAAATTGGCTAAAGAATGCAAAGTCTTAGTGAACTCAACTAACCTTGCCTCTTTATCTTTTAATGACAGTTCAGGGTGTCTAGTACTACGCCTGACTGCAACAATGTTACTTTTAGATGTAGCTCTTGGCATAGCCATCACAGTGGTATCTGTTCTGTCTATGACACTCATAATTTCCCCAAAATAAAAATGAGAATCAAAACTTAAGCCACAGGACAAATTAAGAACTTTTGATCAGTTGCACACCAATAACACCCAATCATCAGACAAATCACCAAACCGCCTGATGACAAGTGCTCATCAACATGGATCAAAATCACACTCCAGCCAATCACTCAGGTCGGAACCCTGACGGTCAATAACCTGCCAACTGGGGAGAACCCACAAGGACCAGACCCACAAAACCAACTCACGCAAAAGGACAAAACACTAAATATTTCCGCATGCAATTTACAATAATATTCCCCCAAAATTGTTGTGAAACAGATAAACACAGTGAACGAACTAAAAAAAACTTATCTGGTTAAAATAAAAATTATCTGAGCTATCTAAAACGTCAGGTCAATAAAATGTTCACAACCAGTCTCTTTGCACGTTAAGTAGTGCACTGTACTATTAGAAAAAGTCTACTCTAATGGGCACACTCTGTCAACAGTACTTAGCTGCTCCCAAGAAAACATCAGGTTGAGTTCTCAGCAACTTCTTATTCATCAACTAACCAGCTACGTAGATCAGAATTTAGTTCTCCACCGACATAATAGTGTTTTCACTACGCCAGCAGTCACTCCGCAATCAGCACTGAAGAGGTTTTACCGTAGCGCGGCACAGGATAGCACTCAGTGTTGTATATATTTATACATTTTATACATTATAAGGCTTTACACAACAGTGTAGAGCTTGTAAGTTCCGTGAAAACTATAATAACTAACAAATCTTACTATACTCTCTGTTCTATGGTGACAATGGTGACAATGGTGACCATTAATTACATAAAATTAGATACAAGTTTGAATGAATACACCAAAGGATAATACATGTAAACAAGGGGCTGAACTAAATACAACTATCACAAGATCATAATGCACAGCGTACAGAGCAAGTCTTATTAATAGTGGTCTCAAGATATTCTTTGATGAGGTACACAGTTACTGATAACAATTAAAATATGGTTGTACATACCTCTTTTCACGTTCCTGTGGGTGGCTAAAACTTTCTTATTTCTTAGACATTTTCGCACCACTTCCTCAGCACGGACTTTGGCCCAACAAAAAAACTGCTTGCGGGAATAAAAGGGTGAATCATCGATTTTCATGCATCAGCAGCTCCACAACCGATCACATTACAGCCAAAACCAATCAACAGGTCATCAATCGTTGGCCAGCCGAAACAGAGACCGTGACAGAAGCTTCCTCTCTTCCACAATCAACAACAAGAAGTCAGCAGGAAACATGTGAATCATCTGAACCACACACATTTTGGCTTTGACGTCTCACATTTGCCTGCAGGTACAATATATCTATATCTATATCATCTATATCTTTATCTATATCTATATCTATATCATCTATATCTTTATCTATATCTATATCTATATCTATATCTATATCTATATCTATAGCTATATCTATATCTATATCTATATCTATATCTATATCTATATCTATATCTATATCTATATCTATATCTGTATCTATATCTCTATCTCTATCTATATATTTTTTTATTCATATATTAAATGTAAAAAAACATGTGAACAGTAACAGCTAACGAAATTTGATTGAACGTTAAACATTTATTGAATCTTCATGAATACGTACATAAATGTTTAACCTTTTATCAAACTTTGTATGTGCCTACTTGAAAAAGTTTTTCTTTCTTGCGATTTGTAATAACTAGGAGAAATTCACTTAATTATGTCTATGTCTATATATATATATATATGATCATTTAAAAACGTATAAGTAGGCCACCAAAAAGATGAATACACCCAATTTGAGAAGAGTTTCGAACTTCAGATCAGGACAATTAAGTGAATTCAGTTGGATCTCAGTCCTTGGAAAAGCATTATGGAAATAAAAGGTGAAAAGATCTGAGAAAGATTATAATCATAATTACGTCAAGTCAAGATAAAGTGTCAATGGCTTTGAGAGTAAAATGACTTGAAAACCACAAGGGATACTGGCAAAAGTTGCCATTCTGTCTTTTTTTATTTCGTTTCACTGCTATGACCCTTTGTTATTGAAAAACTAAACACAAAAGCAAACGATTAAAACAAACTAACAGAGAAACTGAATCTTTCAGGAGTTATTTTCATCTTGGAAAAGTTTTGAATTAATTGACTCAGTGGATACCACTATATAGTTCTAAACTTCAACAGTTAAAGAGTTTAAAAATTAGCTTATTGATTCATGACATTTCAAAATTCCTGTATCTTCGTTTGCATTGTTTAAGCGTGTGAAGACATGAAAAACACTTTTTCAAAGTTTGGTTTTATTTACAGATTTTCTATTGAAATGATCATTAATAGAACACATTAAAAAACTGGAAAGTTATTTCCCGTTTGATTTAAATGCAAGCGTGAAAGCATGAATACTTGAAAGTTTAGGATTTGAAAAGCTCTGTTTTACTGATGTTGTCTGTATCAAAATGGTCTTTTTGATAATAAAACCGTAAAGTTTTACATTGTTGCATAGAAATTACAAGAAGCAGAAAAGCATTTGTTTCTGATGAGGTGTGAATTGGTATATACAATTGGATCATATTCTTAACGGAAGTGTCGCCAAAATTGTAGTTATAAGTAAGGCAGGTGTACAGGCTTTGACCATGCTCGTGATTGTGCTTAGAAATGGATATCACTTCCTCTGAGTGTATATTTCTCCTTTTCACTTTTTCTTGAAGTCATGATTGCACCCAGTTCAGTGCACGCAATTTTCAAAAGTGTCAGGCCTGGAACAGACATCGACGGTCATGGCGCGCCGAATCTCCCTGTTGTCCGTCTTCCTTATCAGCTCGTCTTTCGTTGATGTGTTTTGCGTTGTCCATTAATTAAGACTATCCATGAATGCTATTCTCTGTCTGTCCCTGCTTTTTTGCCTTCTATCTTGCAACATAATTTCTATTTTTCAAGTTCGTCTTTCCTACATACGTGTCCCAGAAATTCAAGCTGTCTCTTACGGATTGTCTCCGTGAGCGATCTTCTATAATTTGCTGTTTCCATCAACTTTATGTTTGATTTCTTCTCCAGTTAGTTTCATAAGTTTCTCTTCCAATAACACAATATAACAGAATTTTTGCTTGACACACCTTTTTTATGTTTACCAATGTATTTTTGTGGGCTGAATCCGAAAATCACATCTATTTTTCTCAACCATCGTTCGTTTCTATGATACTGAGCATAGTCACTTTTTGAAAAATACTGAAAATTACCTGAAATATTAGCCTAACACTACTGCATTACAACAAGACAATGAACCACAATGTGGTTTTATTATGATAAATAGCAAGTTTACACCATTTGCACGATTGTGAGAAGTTGCCACCTAAATTTGTGAGGCTTAGGCAAAGTATAACACACTCGTTAATGTTAGTTATTAAGCATAGCATAAGTACGAAGAGAATTGTTGTTATACATGTAGCTATCAAATGCTGTCACACCTGTAACTGTAGTAAATGTGTGCTCTACAGCTGGAAGAACTTTGCCGAACGTGATTGTCTTGAGTGCTCCGATTTATCACTTCGCACTATTGACCATATGTAGTCTTCCATCATTATGGCATCCCATTGTCCTTGATACCTACGTTCCATGGTAGCGATATCTTGATGAAATCGCTCGACATGCTCCTCGCTGACAGCTCCGAGATTGGAAGGAAGAGTCTAGATGTGAATGTAAAAAGTGTAGTTTCAAGGACATGGGACATCAAATTGCAGTTGAAAGCTGCGACAAGTTGGGAGAGAAGAATTTCGTAGTTTGGACTTCTCTTGTTACCAAGAAAGCCCTGGACAACATTTCCAGTAGCACTCCAGGCGTCCCGTTTCGATGTCGCTCATTGCAGCTTCGAGTTTATCTGATTCCAGCATCTTCTTAATCTCTGGTCCAACAAATTGGGCTTCCATTGGAAGGGAAGCCCAATCTACTTGCGTGGACTGAAGTATTCAACGATACGGACCTGGGAAAAAATGGTGCGCTTAAGTGAAAGATATGGTTTGAAATTGATCTAACTGAAAACGTATCTCTCCTTTCTTAGTTGCTAGAACATATTACCAAAATGGTCAAAAGCACTAGTTTGAACTTAAGCATTTGTTTCGCACAAAACCACTGGTTCTGTGCACACACAGACACACACACACACACACTTTTCACTTTCCTTCAATTCAATCTTTTGCTGTCTGCCTCTAAAACGTTTGTTTCTTTAAATCGCGTGCTAGAGAGTATTTTACGGGTGGGCCGATCTTGTACCTCTAAAAATCTGCCATCCATCTTTGCATAAAGCATTGTCACGTTTGGAAAGTTGCTAACGTATCTCATCTTTATGATTTTCATCGAGTTTAGAGAGGTGTTTGTAATGTAATAAGTCCACATCTTACTGCTAAGCCTGCACCTTTTTCTCGTCGATGAAATGTAGCTTGTCTTGGTATTTTCTATTAAAACTATCATAGGAAGTATTTTTATGGGCTTTCTTCGATGGTATCAGTTCAGCTTGTTGCTACTCGTGTGACATTTTCCTCTCAAAGTCATCCCTGAGCAGTTGTTTTCTCTTTTGCAATATATCTTTCTATAAATGAAGTTTCCTTTGGTAGAATGTTCCTTTTGTAGAATTTTCAGCTTTCTGAGCACCTTCCTTCATTATTTGACTTGATTGTTATCAAGTCTAAAGTAAATTTCATCTCAGGGGCTAATCCTTTTTTCAAAATTTCATAGAATTAATGGCTTTATGCCTGGTAACAACTGTCTTTCAAATAAAGAATAAGAAGCCATAATTACATGTTTTCTCAAGTCTTTGGACAATATCAAAATAGCAGAGCTTTTCTTAAAGTTTCTAAATGTTAAAATTCGAAGAACTGCATTCTGTTACAGCTATTATTCACAACATTGTCTTTTGGAATAGTGGAGGCGATTGGCCACTTTTCTCCTCAATCCCCTGCTAACAATACTTATTTTCCCCCTCCTCTGCCTGTTTTTGTCTGTCTCTCCCTTCCTCTCTCTCTCTCTCTCTCTCTCTCTCTCTCTCTCTCTCTCTCACTCTCCCTCTCTTTCTCCCTC